>JABUQX010012419.1:0-43152 GCA_015478945.1 Trachelipus rathkii
TTATATAAATAGATTATAAAGTAATACCTATATATATATATATAGTATATCTATATATTAATAATATATACTATATATAGCTACTTAAGAATATATATATAAATATATACAATAATATATATATAATATGATGTATAATATATACTATAAATATATATATATATATATAATATATATATAATATATGATTATATATATATATTATAAATATATATATATAATATATTTACTAATATATATTCGCTACTTATTATATATATATTATTATATAGGTGATGGCTATATATATGTAATTAGTATAATATATATATTTATATATATACTAAGATTATATACTATACTATATTATATATATAATATATAATAACATATATATATATCATATAAATAAATATAGTTAAATATGTTATCTTATTATAATTGTAGATCTTATATATATTATATATAATATATAATATATATATATATATATATATAATACAGTATATATATAGATGAAAAAAGGTAATAAAGTGAAGATGACATAACCACTCAAAAAAGCTCCACTCCTCCCTTTTCTAGAGCCAAAATTAGGGCAATAATGTACCTTATATATACTATATAATTTAGGTATAAATAATATATATATATATATACAATAGTATAGATATATATATATAATATATTAATAATATAATTAATATATAAAGGATGTGATGAAGAAGAACCAGTAAGATTCCGCACAACATCCCGCAAATATAAGATTGACATCCGGCATCCTCACTGAACGGCACATCGCATTCGCATCCGCATCCGCAATCATCTTTTGAAATCAATGAGATGTTGCGGATGTTTGTCTGAATTGATTAAAGGTATGAGAATAAAACTAAGTATATTGGCATCGTTACATGGGAGGTTATGGGTAAAGACAATTGTAATTTTGAATTCGATTTTGTATATATAATAATATAATATATTATAGTACTATATATATATATAAATTTATTATTAATATATATATATATAGTATATACTATATATATATATAACTATATATAATATATATATATATATAATAGTAATATGATATGATATATATATATATATAATATTAATATATATGACAATAATATATATATATATTATAATAGATACAGGGCTGCGGGACCGGCAAATTTTTTTCCGGCTCCGACTCCGGCTCCGGCTTCCGGCTCTCGGCCCGCTCCGGCATCCACCCTTTATTTTGTAAAAGTTACCCTCCGACTCCGGCTCCGCCTCCAGCATTTTAAAAATAACCGCTCCGACTCCGCGGCTCCGCCTCCAGCAGTTAAATTTGCCGATCCGACTCCGGCCCGCCTCCGGCATTTAAGATGTTCGGTTCCGCTCCGCTCCGGCTCCGGCTCCGGCTGCCGCTCCGGCTCCAGCTCCTAATTATAATTCCTTTCCATTTACAAAATATGGAAATCATAAAGGCCTGTTACAAAAATTGTATGGCTTGAGTGAATTTGAATCGTTGTTAACATCATTTGATTAAACTTTAGAATTAAAAAACTTAGAAAAATATTATTATATAAAAAGAATTTTAAAGAAAGACAGAAAAAAGAATAATTCACTTCTTTCCTAAATTAATACAATCCTCTTTGAACGATAGACTGCCCTGAACATTTACGAGACATTTTATATAAAATAAAATTAATATTAAGACTAAAAAGTTTTATTTTTTTAAAAAGCCGGAAAATATATTATAGTCACCTTAACGGTGACTAGTTTAACAATATTCCTCTTTTCCGTTGAGACGTCATAGAAAGGACATCCTTCTTCCCATTTTCAGGACTTACAATATAATGAGAAAAGGAATATACAAATTCAAATATTCTATTTTACTGAACGTATATAATTAATTTTATTTAAATAAAAACAATTTCCAATTTTATTTAAATAAAAAGATAATAAAAAATAAATAATATTAAAATTACTAACATTATTTCTCTAAAAAAATAATTTTTTAAAAAAAATGTTTCTTTTTAAACTGAAATCATATACATAATGCTAACAAAAATTTATTTAGCCAAAACAATATTCGCTTAATAAATACAGAAAAAATTCTTACAATGATTAAATGATACCTCCTTCAAAGAATGTCCATCTCCTAAGATCAATTTACTTTATACATTTAAAAAATAACAAGACAATCTACAAAACAAGCTCTCCTCACTAAGATTTCATCATTTTGAAACTGAGGAGCATGAGGAAATCTATACATATATATTGGTGTTAAGCCGCTATTTTCACTTTGATAAAATTTTAGGAAATGAGGTATGCGGATATATCGACTCTTAATAGAATCTGCGTGATATATATGATTATCCTGGAGCATTAATTTTTATGGATATTCTCATAATCCAGAATCCTTGTGGATATGATATGATCTGAGAGGAGTAATTCTAGAGGAGTTTTTTAGGTTTAAAGGTACTTCTTTACTGCCTGCCAGTTTGGAGAAGGACATAAATTCTCCGAAATTGTCTTTTTTTTCAGTCGCTTTCGTGCATTAGGCTCCGTGCCTAATATGGTGAGTGTGTCAAATTTGCCTTTTCGCTATCGCACATGTACGATTCTAGGACCAAGATACCACAGGATGAAGGCATTTATAAGGATTTACCGCTAACTCAACTACTGTATAGCGAGTCTCCGATGATGGTAAACACCATAGGTCGATTATGAGCTTCTTACAATGAAATTACCCTTTCATGTGATATCTCAAGCCAAATACGTTGTGTATGGAAAGATTTACGGTATGTTCTCATTCCTATGTTACTTAGGTCGGCATCGCACCCCGTCAACTGCACTCAGTCCTATTCACAAAAACATTCTAGCGATTTAATATCAGTATCTTCGGTCTGAGGAGACACTGAATATAGAAGCATGTTAGATACATTACTGCCCAACAAAGATGGCCGAGCAAAAATATGTTTTTTCAATTAAACGTCTTCCCTTCTTATCTTATCAAGAAGGTTTTGACGGTTTCTCTGTGTGGAAGTTTGATATATAATCAGATCTTTTTTAGGAAAAGGGGAAATAAAATAAATTCAAGTAAATAACTGCTGATTGAATATTTTTTGTGTTTCGATTTGTCCCGACTAACTATGTCGAAGAGAAAGTTCAGGAGTACCCAAGCATCCATACTAATATGGTCTTAGTTGCAAAAAGCCGTTCGAGCAATAAAGACATCGTAACTTCCATCTTTCTCTTGACTCAAAAGATTGAAACTTTCCAGCTTAACGCAAGACCTTCCCATAATATTGGGATTTCAAGCGTTGCTTTGCTGTTGTTTCGCCTTGCTGTAAAGGATGAACTGCATGGTATTGCGAGACAATCACCGCGCTGCTAACATAAAGTATGAACTCCACACTCATGTGTGAAAGTTAAATGAAGTGCAAAAAGGTTTCAATGGACGGAGACTTTCAATACGTTTTGAAATTTATTTATACATAAGTATTATTTTATCTACCAAGTTCATTCTGAAAACACTATTTCTTCTTCGTTTTTACTCTGCAAAAAATCAATATTCAATTTTACCAGCTTCCTGTCTCATTCTCATTGGGCCTTATTAAGTTAAATAATTGAAGTCGAAAGCTAAGTTCAAATCTTAAATGCTAAATTTAAAACTTCGTGGAATAGAGTTTGTGGAGGTTATTTTTTAGAAACTCACCGGCTTATCCCCTGACGTTCCAAGCTTTTACGGACGGGAATTTTCGAATTAACTCATTCTCCACCCACGAAATGCAACCTCAGTTACAAAAATATCCTGTAGGAGGTGTTAATTTAGCTTAGTTGAGATTTGTCTTAAAATTGGATGACTCTGCCTCTCTCTATGATAAAGAATTTTCTGAATACCGTGCTAATCTGTATTAAACGTCAATAACAAAGTCTCGGATTGAGCATTATTAGTCAGATAAATTCTAAAGTGAGAACTCCATTCTTTCAGGAAATACACTCGGTTTTAATAGGATTATATTCAAGTTCTGGTTTGTTATTCATAAAACTATTATCTAAAACTAACAGTTATATAATATTATTTATCTTACGCTACCGTAGACATGATATCTAACTCCCAATTTAAATAGCAAATATTTGTATAAATTACATCAAACATTATAATTATTGGCAGACCTTTCAGTCGCATTTTTATATTTATAAAAGTTAGCGTATTTTAAGAAGACGCACCATTATTTAAGGACAGAGTGAATTAGAAGATGAATAAAAAATTTAAGTTGGGTTACTTTTGCTAACCGACTTTCTTCATGAAACGGGGGCGAAGAGGCCCCGGGGCGAAAGGAACACGTCCCTAAGCCTGCAAACGGTGGTCACGATAAAGACAGATAGATTTTTTGGAAAGAACAACTGGTGTGAGTTCACATTTGAATGCAATGTTAAATGTCTGTCTGCTCGAGTTGTAAAAAAGCTACTCCTGAAGGACATAAATCGATTAATTTCCAGAAATGCCAAAAGAGAATTTATTCATTTGTGTCTACATACTACAAATGAAACTTTTATAATTATCAGGTACGTAACAAGGGGAAACAAATGAAAATAGCCACTGAGGTGAGGCAAAAAGAAAGGGCACCGAACAGCGGGCTGCACCGGGTCGAACATCCAGCAGCGGAGGAACGAAAGGCGCAGAAAAAAGCCCAGAAAGAGCCCCGGTGTTTCTAGAGTTGAGCATAATTGCAAAAAACTTAAATTCACATGATCATTCAGATTAAGAAAGGAAAGAAAGGACGAGGTCGTCACATAGCCTGGGGCCGGTATAAAGAAGATTTATGAAATCTCGAAAAAATCTCCCTGGACATTTCATTTAACAAAATTTTTTCATAAAAACACGCGATGAAAGATCGGTATACCTACAGAGGGGTTGGACGCTAAAGGCACCCTATGCCCAATAAGCGCGACCCTATCAACTTGTTTATAAATTACCATTAAAATGGAATATGAAAATCCTTATACTCTAGGAGTAAATTGCAGTATAGTAACTCCTTAAAGGCTTTTAGATCGGTATCTAGAACCCATAGTATTGTAGATGAATGAAATTCCCTGAACATACGAACTACATAATTTTCCAAAGTTTGCATATTCAAGGATAATGGCACAGTTAGTAAATAAAACTAACATGTAACAGATCGTAAAATGAAGCTTGCCAGTATTTAATAAGTGATGGGGCATTTGGAATAGTTACAGCTATATTCTGATGACGAAGGAAAGAAGTGATTCCTTACTGGATATGAATTCATGTAGAATGTTACAAATTTTTCTAAATATTTTGAAAGCGAACGGAAATTATTGAGATAGGTTTTGAAAGTTACAAGTGGTCCCACAAAAAGCAACGGAATAAAGATTGTACGGAGCAGGAGCGTAGGTCAGGTTTATGTACTAATCTACGGTAGATTCCGTAAACCATATTCCTTGGATTGGCACAGACCGAAGGAATTAAAGAGAATAGAAAAGTACTAGTCATCAAATATTTTGTAACCTAGAACATTTTTAAAGTGTGGAGCTTAGCAATCTATTTAATTATTCAAAAGGTTGATAAACATTTATTGCAAACCACCAAGTAAAGTAAACAGAAACAAGTGATCACTCGATCTTTAAATTTGGAAAAGAAATGTCAGAAAGTATAAAGTTAACACTTATTCAATATGTAGTTTATCATTTATCAGAATGAAATCACGACGCACAACTCCTTTGTTGCTGGTTTAGTATTGAATTATTATAATCTTTGTTTATCAGAAAGCTCGACTTAAATTTTTTAAAAATCCTCTTTAGAAAATTACATGAAACAGATATTCTGTAGGGTTTAAATTTGCGAGAAGGTGTTGGTAAAAGACTAAAAATTATATATATATATATTAATATAATATTATATAAATATATGATAAATAGAATAGTATATAATATTATATAATATAATATAATCACATATATATAATAAGATAGATATATATATATATATATATAATAATATAATAAAGTATATGATGATAATATAATATATAAAATATATAGTTGATAAATATAAAGATATAATATATATTATAATATATATAAATAATAATGATAATACGGATACTATATATAAGTTTCGCGTGACAGTAACAACGAGAATCTGAAAAATCAAAACAACAAATCAAAAAAATATCAATAAAATCAAAAAAATCAAAAAATTGACTTTATTCATAAAAAATAAAAAAAATCCAACGCTGATCTCTGTCTCTTTAGGCACAATTTGAATTTTTCTAAAATTCAATAATTATATATCGAACCTATCGGAAGTCAGGGTGGGGAATTTTTTCGATTTTTTTAGAAAAAAATCGTAATTTTTTGATTTGAATGATGTTTTTTGATTTTTTCAGATTCGGAACGTCATATGAAAATATATATAAATTATATATATATATATATATATAGTATAATATATATAGTGTTTATATACTATGATATGGTATATACCCATATATATATATAATATGAAATTAGATTATATAAATATAGTAATTATAATATATATATATATATAATATATATAATATATATATTATATTATAAACAGGGTTGGGGATTTTTTATTTTTGAGAAAAAAATCAATTATTTGAATTTTGGATTTTTTTGGATTTTTGGATTTTTTGAGTATGCGTGACGGCGACGCGAATTATTTTGTTTCAAAACTTTGTTTTTTAAGTTAGGTAAGTATTATTTTAACCCTAGGCCCTTTATCTGAGTTCAAATCTTATGTGAAATAAGGCTTAACAGATCTGGGCATTTGCACTCACAAATTGTAGTTTTAAAAAACTCTATCATGTAAATAATGATTAATAATATTACATTGAAAAATAAAGAAAAAAATGTTTTTAAACATGAAAATGTTTTGATTGATATTTTTTGTGTGAGAAAGTTGAAGTTTGAAATAAACATTAATTTGATATTTTAATTCAATTCATAATTTCTATTTAAATTAATGAAACAAATCACTAAAATATCCAAAGAAAATTAAAAAGTAATATATAAAAAAGCAAAAAATCAAGCTGAAAAAATCAGGTGAAAAAAATTCAAACTGATTTTATTCCGTGCCATATATATTTGGATATATATATATTAAGAGAGATATATATGTATGGGTAATGGACTAAGACTAGATTATAATAATAACTCATTCTTTCTTTCTCAGGCAGGATCCTATCGATTTGCAATAAAATAATATAGAAATAATATATATATAATAAGTAAATAATATATATATAATATATATATTGAATATATATATATATATTATATATTATAATATATATATATAAAGAGACGAATTAAGAAGACGACAGAATCACAATCTAGAGTTTCCCAATCAACCTCCATAAAAATTAACCTTTTAAGAATAATTTTTTTAATAATAAGAAATGTAATTATTGAATAGTAAATTATATTTAATATTCGGTATGTTCGTTATCTAAACTATGTCATCAGTCAATCCAACACAATAATTAATATGAATTAAGAATAATAATTAAAAAAGCCGGAATTGGCCGCCTCTATGAAACTTGCATAAGATAGTACACTTAATCTAGTTAGATAAATAAGACAAATAATAATTCACCTACAGCACTTGACGAACTTATAGGTAACATGTCCACAGTCTACATGACTAAAAAAAGAGAAGTAAATTAATTAATAATATAGGATAATAATTAAGAATGCTAGCGAAATGAACCCTCTAGAATATGCCAGTTTAACCACTGAATGAAGATATTATAAAGAAACAATAGCTTAAAGAAAGCCGCCCTCAGCCTCAGCTGGAAATGATGTATAAGAGGACTGGTCGCATGTCAACGCACCGCATCAAAAATAGAAGTTAATATTAAGAAAGTCCGCTCACCGTTAGCACCATAACTCGTAGGAATACTGAGTCACGACGAGCTCAAACCCATGATAAATAAGATAAGAATAAATACTTAAGAAACGTATGAGGCCTATTAGTGTGTGCCAGAAGAATCAACCAATATATAATTAATTATAATTAATAAATAATAGATTAAGAAAGCCGACCATTGACACCTTAGAATAGAATGATCCCAGTGCAAGCTCAATAATAATAATAAAGGAGGATGATAATACTTAAGAAGCAGCGTAAGCCTTTCTAGAAACATACCATAGTCTAAACCAAGAATAAAACTTTAATAAATGAAGAGAAGCCGCAATTGGCCCGCTATCAATCAGAAACCTGGCCCAGGGAACCCATAAATAAATATAAATAAATTAAAAGATAATACTTAAAGAACGACACGCAACATGGCCTATCGTAGACTGCTGAACCCACAGCAACCAATGTTAATAATTTAATAATCCTAAAAGAAGTTAGATGTAGATGTCACCTTTTACGTGTACACTCTTAAGAATGGAAAGCCACTCAACGGAAATAACAATAATACTTAGCCGCCGCGGTCCAGATGGTCCTTTTATAGACGGATTTCCAGTAACGTACAATAAAATTATATATGAGGAGGAGCCCAGGTGTCCCCTCGTAGGGAATGTCCCAGACCCGACTCGAACCCCGATAAAATTTAGCAATTAAGAACAATTTACTCAATAAGATATAATGTAAGCTCTTATCCATGAAATAGTATTTATAATTAAGAAGCACACGATGCGGCCCCTACCTAGAAATGATCCCAAGTCAAACCAAACCAAAAATTAATACAATCAGACGTAATAGTTTCAGAAGCCGCATGGGCCTGTCTAGACTCATAGACTGTGCCAGTCAACCCATAATTAATAAGTTAAGAATAAACATGGGCATCTCTCCTCTAAATTAATTGAGGCCCGTCACTGATCAGCCTCTCTGGCGCTGTGACCTCGGCAGAGCAGTCAAGATAGGGCCCATGGCCCTTCTGAACTTATATTTCTTATTTCTTATAGCTCATATAAGGAATATGAACTAAGGACTTCTAAGAGCGCCTCCGTCATCACTCCGACTTGTCTTTCACAGCTCTCACCAAAATACCTCATGTCTGGCTCATTATTAATTAAATTGTTGGTTGACTGGGCACAGTGGCCCGATAGGTAGCGGCCCCAGTTGCTCCCTTGCCCTCTCCTTCCCTAGCACATGGGCTTACCGTTCATTAATTACATTAATACTTCATTAAAAATCTCACTTCCCTCTTACATTAATTGTTATGTTCGACCGCTGGACATTCAAGGAGGGGCCAATGCGGCTTCTCAAATTTAAGTATGTTTTTATGGTATCGACTGGGACAAGTCTGAAAAAGGACCATGCGGAGCTTCTTAAGTATTATTACTTATTATATAGCCTTTTTTGAGTTTACTTCTAATAGGATCCATGTTGACTTAATTATTTATTTCATTTAATTAGTTAATTAATTATTGGTTTGCAAATTTCATTCCCATCAATCGGCTTAGCATTAAGTCATTATCTTAATTTATTATGATATTTAAGTATAATGTTATTACTGTTAGGATTGTATTCGATAGAGGGCCAATGCTTGTATAACTTCTTAATTATTAATTTTATTGGTTGTTAACTGACGGACAGTCTTAAGAAAGGATACATGCGGCTTCATGTTGTTATTCTTATTTTGTGATGGGGATGACTGGGACATTGCTAGAGAGGGTCAATGCTAGCTTTATAAGAAAAACCTAATTATTGAAATGGATAAATAGATAAAAATTAAAGTAAAGCTAGAAGAGATATAGAGCAAGATTAATAGTAAGAAAGCTGGCTTAGGAATGTGGCCAGCCTGAGACGTCATAGCCGACACTGGAATGACTAAAGATAAGCAATAATACAAGAAAGGCCGTATGTTCCTTTTTCAGAGGCCGTGTTCTCCCTAGTCATGTACCAATAAAACGAAAATTAATCTAGATGGAAAGAAAGCCACATTGGGTGCCCCCTCTGAACCTCGGTGCTTTAGAACTGTCCCGCCACAGGATCAATACCCATAATAACATTATATAACACTTAAGAAGCCAATGAATACTTAGCAGGGGCAAGCAGATAAGCTCGGTATCTAGACTTTCCCAAGATCAAAAACCCGACAAGTAAATAAAGAATCATATGCAATTAATAAGTGAAAAATAATAATTTGAAGAACGAAACCGCCCTGTTGGACCTCGCCCTCCCGTTTACGGAGGAATGGCCCAGGTCAACTGACATAATGCAAGGTTAAGAATAATGATTTAAGAAGCCGCCGGGATGCGAGAGTTCCGCGTCAACACTTATTGAAGAACATGTCCCCCAAGTCTAACAATGCTGAACAAATTGAAGTCAGCCAGCGGCGACACTCACCCGGAACCAGCCGCCGCCCCCGCACCGCACCGAGCACGAAGCACACAGACAGGCGCAGCGCCTGAAAAACGGAAACGGGCGCGAGCACCCCCCAGTTATAATTAAGAACCGCATTGGCCCCTCGTTTAGGGAGAAATGTCCAGTCAACTCTAGCATATAATATATACCAAAGTGGAATAAATAAGAGACTTAAATTCACTTCAAGAAGCCGCATGGGCCGCCTATCTAGACTGCCCCCAGTCACCATTACGGGTTATCTACCAAATAATAACTTAATAATAAAAAATTACGAACTCAGGTTCATAGAATATCGGCATTGACCCCTTCCAATTAGAATTACCGTGTCCACGCAGATCAACCTCCCGTACAATAAATAAAAAATTACTTGGGAGAAGCTGCGGCGGTATTGAAGATTCATGGGCCTTACTAGACTGTCCCAGTCAACCCAATAAAACATTAATTATTAAGAAGCTGCATTGGATCCCCTCTACGAAAATGCTTCCGAAGTCGAGATTAGTAATCAAAAATAAATCGTATAATAAATAATTTAAAGAATCAGCATGATGGGCCTATCTAGACAACTTCAGGCCCGTATCTCTTTCTCTCAAACGGGCTGTTTAGCACCACTTATTAAAAAAGACAGGATATGCTGTAAGAGCGCGCAACTGTAAGGCAACGAGGAGGTAGATTTTATGGCTTTGAGTCAAAGCCAAAAAAAGCTACCTCCTCGTTGCTCTATTGTATCCCTTACGTTGCGCACTCTTCAGCATATCTGTCTTGTTTTAAAGTCAAGGGTGCTAAGATGATACGAACACATATTTTCACACTATACCATGACACCTAACATATCTTATATATACGACTTATTTCAAAAACGACAGATATCTAAATGATAATCCGTGTAGATCAATACCACTGCCTAACTCGCACGCACCTACGAAGCGCCAGGCCGCAGCGCGCGACGACACTTCGATGTCAAGTTCTCCAAATTTAAGTCGTAGCGACAACCTAAGAGCTCCTTATCATAGAGTTACAAAATAGGCCCGGTCACAATGGAAAACGAACAGAAGGACACCGAACGCAGCAGCGCATCCAATTAAGAAGAATGGGCTCACGAAGAGCGCGCGTCGACGGATCTGACAGCAGGAACTTACTGTGATGCGCTCCTCCTTACACAAACATGGCCATTAGTTCAGTTCATGAAAATTGAAAAAAGGCTATATTTAAACAGAACCCCTCGCCAATAAGAGTGTGATAGTAATTTTATTTTTCGAAATTCTTCTTATTTCGTATTTGTAAGTTATCTAAAATTGAACTGTACACGACGGTGATGTGGCCAACACGTCAAAAGCAGCGCAACGGAAACACAGAAGTTGTGTACACGTTTCAAAAAATAACCAGGAAAAATTTATAAAACAAAAAAAAATAAATAAAAAAAATAAATAAAATCAAGGAAATCATAGAAATTATAAAAAAAACTCACAACATGACTAAAAATCAACATGAACTCTCTCTCTTACATAATCTCGCAGCTTATTTTTCGTGCCAAAATCATTCCACTGCCTCTCGCTGGCTTCTCAATCTGATCACAATGGATTAAGAAACTAGACTACGGCCCACGTATTATTTAATTCTATTATAATAAGCAAATCCAGGGATGGCAATACTTTAAGAGCTATAGAAAAAAATATTGTCGTTCGCTCTCATTTTTTTGATAAACATACACACAGACATCAAACTTGTGAGCAGCCCCAATTTATAATCTTGATTTTATTGGTGAAGAACGCAACATTTTTCGATTTTTCTCAGGAAGTCCAGCTAAATCGAACTCAACAGCGGAAATCATAATCGTCTCGCAAGATTTGTACAAGAACGTCCATAGTATCCGCGTGACGTTCACGGAATCTGAAACAGAAAGAAGGAAAAGTAAAAAAAAATATACAAAAATCAATAAAATTGAAAATTTCTTAAAAATCGAAAAAAATTCACGTCAAAAATTGCCATCCCGGAAAGCGAAAATTGCTGCCCAATTGTAGTTTAAAGTCTCATATTTCAATAAGAGAGAATAAAGTAAAATTGCACTAAAATCGAGCATCACGTATTGCACTCAGCACGTATGAACCCGAGCACGGCGGGCCGATATAGTGAACTTAATATTGTTAAAGTAGATCTCTCGGTCGCTGAAAACTAGCCGGTCACAAGACACATACGGCCAATTAAGGAAGATTATCAAAACAAACTAGGACTATGACACATCGTGACGCAATCTTCTTACCTACACACGCCTTAGGAAACATGCTAAAACCAATAAAGCGATACGACGCACAGGGAAGTAGATGACAAGGAAAGAGAGCCAAAAGTCGTATTTTTGAAACTCTACTCTAGAGTTGCAATGTCCGAGCGAGTCCCATCAGAACCGGGGGTAAAATACCAGCGCAGACATGTCAGGTGACACGCAAATGCTGAAGTAATGACGCGCACTACGGGAAACAATATGACAGCGGGAGAATTCCGAGTAATGTAGATAGACAGAAAATCATCTCATACTTACGGAATGCTCTGAAGCTGAATGATAAAGGGGATTATGTCCTGATATTAGGAAAAAGGCTAACATCCATCTCTCCTTAGCTCACTCGGTAAGCAGACACTCGCCATAAGCATGGGCCAAATAGTGATTCTATATCTGGCACCAGTGGATGTAAGATTTATGGTAGAAACAAAAGCTATTTTAACTGGCTATCGTAAACCAAAGAAGGGACTATTGCAAAGTTGGCAATGAAAGTTAAAACTCCATATACCAGAAATAATGCACTTGAGAGAATAAGGATCTAGTTACAGTCTATATCATGACAAAGAATGGGACATCAGGCATATGAAGACACATTAAAGAAAGTGCTGTATCAAAAAGGAGAAAGGTGAAGATATTGAAACGTCACCTTGATACACAGAAATGTGTACAGGGATGTATAAATGGAAAAATGGCATACCGTTAGATATTTTGGGAAAAAGACCAAATGCTTTTCTTGCATGGTCGGGGCTACAAGATGGATGTTTATTGATGGACCATTTCTCTGTTCTTCCGTGATTTTGAAATATTGTATCTGTTCCAAAGAATGATTTCGCAAAAATGAGAGTTTGTATATTTTATTAAGAAAAATCGGAAGTTGTTTAAAAATTGGAGCAAGTACTTGATAGAACGACACACAGCAGTTAACAAGAAGGACCATCCAATCAGAGGAATTTTTATAAGTGATATGGACTTAGAATGTAGTATAATAAGTAGTTAAAATCTTTTAACTAATAATTAAGGAAGTAAAGACTAAAAGAGTTACGGCTCCAGAAGTATATTACTCACAAACTAAGACAAATATAGAGGATGACAACAAAGGAAAAATAAGAAACACTAAGTTGAATCATATATACTGGGGTGGACCAGTTGATCTCATGGGAGGCCATGTAATTCAAAAGAGTAAAAATTTCACAGAACCTGCTTTGGAGAAAGAACTAATTCAACACAGCGAGTACCCATCTGCTTAATAGAAAGAACTGGAAAATCCACAAGGTTGATGGGCGAAAGACGCCTTTTGATCTTTGTAGACAAAACAAAAAATAAAGAAAAATATAATAATACAGAAACCCTAGTAAATTCAAGGAATCTTCGTATTAATAAATTCTGAAAAGTAGCGCAATAAAATTGTTATGAAAAATGAAAAAGTATTGAAAGTTAAGACCAAAAGAATAGACTTCATGAAGCCTTTTACGAAAACGTGAGCCCTAAGGAAAAAGGTTAAGAAGCTGACCCTAAAGAAGTTCTGGAGTAACAAGTTCGTACGACTGTAATACAACTTCTAATAATGTTTGGCCGAATCTTCTACGAAAAAAAGGTTCTGTATTGTATCTGCTAAAGGAACAGCTGCAATTTTGCCTTCTGATAAAGCTGAACTCTTCTTTCAAACCTTCGACAATTTCGGTTGTATTTCTCAATCTTCAACCCCTTAAACTCATCTACACATAACGCTGTAATTTCAGCTAAAGATGTTATTTCTACTGCTTTGGATTACTGAAAGTGTCTTGAAATACTAAGGAACAAGAAAAGTATAGTATGTTAGACACGCTTAATATGAAAATGACTATAAATATTTGGTACAAAAAGACATCAAGGATTTGAAACGATACGATACTTATCTAGAATTATTAGAAGATTAGTGGAAACAGAACCGTGATAAAGTTATAAAGAAAGCTATGCAGTGAGTGCTAGTCACTAAGGAAAAATAAATAAAAAAAAGAGTTAATGTACGCGATACGAAAAATTACAACGGTATCATCGGATTCAACATCGGCAAAAACAAAGATACCCCTAATGAAAATGCTGCGAATGATAATTCACCTCACCTGCTGGATTGCTGCATTTCATATATGATGAACTTCTCAGAATGAATCTATTCTGAACAAATATGAACAGACAAGATATAGGGCGCAGAGAACGAGGAATATACGTGGGGTAGGTATATGAAAGGAATTGAACTCACCCAATGCCAACGAAGCTGGTCGCCTTTCTGGAAAACCTGCATTAGGTATACCATTCTCCAACATGAGTATATCTATTAATTTTGCTTGTATTTAGTCAGTTTATTATCAGGATCATTTAAAAAAGAAGTTACTCTAGGGCATTATATACCGGGTATACCTCACTTAGTGTCATCTTCTTAATTTTACTTGGCATCCTCCTAATATTTTCAGTAATAAATCCCACCGACGCATGTTTATCTCTGGGCAGATTGTAAAGATATACCGAGAAAGATCTCACTCGGAAGCTAATCAAACTACCTAATATTAGGTTAGCTGGAAATACTGCACATTTGGCCAAAAGACACCGCCGGGATTATTCACACAAGACACTTCACATGTTAAAACTGACCATAAAAAATAACAACTGCGGACTCACTTCCAAAATTCGAATAGTGGTACATATTTTCAGTTGAAATTTCAAAAATTTAAATAAATAATCAAAAATGTAAAAAAGGGTATGGAGGTAAAAATTGTCTTATTTCTGATTTCTTTTGTCAAATATTTTTACATACAACTATCTCTATTTTTCTGCCATTTTACCTTCTCACCAATTCAAGATTATACACCTAAAACAGATGAATTTAAGTGTCATAAGGTAAGATACATATAGCACGAAGGCTGAGTTATCTATGACTATCAATGATTTAGTATCAAAAGAGCGAAAATTCTTTGAAAACCAACAAAATTTACAGGTAAAGCTACTAATATATAGATACTACAATTGTACTGTGAGATATATCATTTTTAATTATAATTATATCTTTCAAAAGAATTTTTTGTATAATTGAAATTATTAATCTGCTTTAGAATTAAAATATCAGTCATTGGTAATCTATTAATTAGGTTTTAACGAACGGATCTTTAGTTGCAAGTTCTTGATATGAGATATTACTTCGTGACAGACTACCATTTGCAGAATAGTATAATCTAGCCAACTACACGAGATAGCTAGTAGATGGAAGGTGGTGAATGTGATGGCCGCCCCAGGTGAAAAGGGCGCCCTGGAGGGGGGAACTGAAATATTAGCAGTGTAAGTGGTATATTTGTGTACAGTATATATTTAGTATACAAAATAAAGTACTTAATAATTAAGTTTAGTATTGAACATAGGAGAAATATATGAGACAGGGTTAGAAGCCACGTGGCGCTATTCAGAGATTAGCCTTAGTTGTACGTGGATTTTAATGATAGTCCTAAGATTTAAGGATAGTTCTTTATGTGTATAAAAAACACTGAATATATGATATATACTTACTCCACAAGATATATATCTTAATTATATTGTCTTAAAATATTGTATTATTATTTATATTTATAGGATTAATAATAACAAACTTATAATAATATACTTCGTGCTATGGTCTCTTCTATTTTAGTAATATATCTTAGATACCGGATATTGAAGGATGTAATAGAATATAAAAAGTTACGTTCATAAGTTAATTATACTTATAGAATTATTTAGTGAGAATATGTAATGTACTTTTGCCAGAATGAGTAGTAGTGACTAATGGAATTATGACAAAGAAAGTCGTCAGAAGATGAAAAAGAAGAAATAAACTAAACGCCAAAAATCACTATAAATAAATAATGCTATTTCAAAAAGCGAAAAAAAGAGTATACATATTTAGTCGAGTGCTTGTGAAATCACGAAATATTTAATAGATCAAAAGTAGTAATAATAAGGGAGGAGGATTATAGAGGTAATTCCGTTACATTCGCTCCTACTTCAAAGAAATTCAGTGCTGGTAACACACTGCAAGAATCTATCCTATTTCATCGATCTCACACTGTCCACTACACAAAAGTGCACAAAGAATTTACACCCACATAACTAAGATTTTCACAAAGTGATGTAAGGTTACAAGGCCAAGGAAGACTAAAAAGATCTAAATTCTAATGGACTATCAAGGATATACTTATAGTTCAAAGAGTACCAAAAAATGCTTTAAACAATCAATTATCCAGGTAGGGCATAGGATGTAAGATACACCCCATGATAATGTAGCGATATAATATAATTTTATAGTAATCCTCACTTACTATCATATTCAAAAGAACTTTTTCGAAATGTAAATGTAATAATCTGCTGTACGATTAAATTTTCGTCAATTGAGTAATCTATATATAATTTGGATTAATAGAAAAGTGAATAAGTAATTTTAATAGTTAATATGGGCCAAAGGATATACATTTTGAAAACTATCATTAGCATAGACAAAATAATATGAAGTCAAAAAAATTAATAAATACCAAATAATTTCAAACGTTACGGACAGAAAGTAAAGACACAAACAATAAGAAAATGATAATCCTATAGATCATAAAATCTTTTTTGTCTCATATTGGGATGATATGATAAATATCGACTTACTCTGAAATCATCTAATATTTAACTTAAGAGAGTATATAATTATAAGTCTTAGAAAAATATAAAGAGAAGAAAGGTAGAAAGGTCACACACTGGAAAAAATAACCACATATGAGAGACAGCCTAAATATATGGAGTAAATATTTGATACTTCAGAGTACATGATTTATTGAGTTACTCCATCGAAATAAAAAAGATAATGAGAAGTAAGTATGAAAAGTAAAATAAAAAATTAGAAAAAATCAATTGACGATTGTGAACTTTGACTTAAACACCATTGCCAAAAAGAAAATAACAATATAATAGATGAAAGAAATTTTGCCTAAAAGAAAAAAAAGATCGAAAGAGCTACAACAGAATTACGCACACTAGAATAGGTTAACATAGGTACAATTTTCAAACACTCAAAAAATTGTGATTTATTTATAGTAGAGTGTGTGTGGTCTTACACTAACACACAACTTTACAAAAATTGTTATTATATTGATCATTTAATAATGCTGCCTTAGCTATACAAATAGAACAATCTCCATCAAAAAAATATAATAACCGGCAATTTTTAAAGTTTACACCGTACTCCTTTTCTAACAAGTTTCAAATTTTAAATTTTTTTGGTCTAATAGGCCTGTTATCAAAATTCAAAAATGCAGAATAAAGTTATGAGGACGCTAAAGAAAGATTGAGATAGCCTACCTTAGTATCACAAATATATATTTAATCTTTTACTGTCAACGTTATCAGGCTGTTTAGCAAATATGTTTATGTATACTTAAATTGAATTTGGTCAATACATAAATAGATACAGGCACTACACCTTTTTCATATTTCAATAGATTAAAAAATAACATTTTGTTTTATATCATATCAGATAAAAATCATTTCAAAGAGAAGGCCGATTTAAACGTGGGCTATATAGATGTTAATGATGATGATAGTGATAATGATGTTGGTTATGATGATGTATGTATGTATGTTCTTATTTCTTTCTACATATTGAAGACTATTTGTTAAATATCTGTATTAATATCGTTATTTACTTATTAAAATTTTCACAACGGATGAAAATTAGGTTAGTTAACATAACACGTGACTAGAATCTGAGTATCCCCTTAGCTGTCCCGCTCTCATCACCACTTGATCTGAGTACCCCCTTTGCTACCCCGCTCTCAGCACCACTTGACCTGAGTAGCCCCTTAGCAACCCCGCTCCCATCACCACTTGATCTGAGTAACCCCTTAGCCATCCCGCTCCCATCACCACTTGATCTGAGTAACCCCTTAGCCATCCCGCTCCCATCACCACTTGATCTGAGTAGCCCCTTAGCCATCCCGCTCCCATCACCACTTGATCTGAGTAGCCTCTTAGCCTCCCCGCTTCCATCACCACTTGATCTGAGTAACCCCTTAGCCTCCCCGCTTCCATTACCACTTCCACTTGATTTGAGCTGCCCATTAGCCACCCCGCTCCCATCACCACTTGATCTGAGTAGCCCCTTAGCCATCCCGCTCCCATCACCACTTGATCTGAGTAGCCCCTTAGCCTCCCCGCTTCCATCACCACTTGATCTGAGTAACCCCTTAGCCTCCCCGCTTCCATTACCACTTCCACTGATTTGAGCTGTCGTTCCATCTTCTGTGTATTATATATATATATATAGTATATATAATAATATATATATATATATAATATATATAGGGAAGGCTCGGGCCCCACCTAGAGCTCTTTAGGAAGATCCTCACGAAAGAATCAAACCCGGAAATTGTCCCACGGGAACCGACGCTCTATATTTTGAACCACAACGGTAGCTAATATATATATAATAATTATAATATATTATATATATAAATTATATATAATAATATAATATATAGTATATAATATCATATATTAAATATATATAAGTATAATATACATAACTATATATATATATATTATAAATATATATTAATATTATATATACTATAATATATATAATATTATATAGTAATATAATATATATATATATACTATATAATAATATATATATAATATTATATATATATATAATATATATTATATATATATAATATTATAAATATTTGTAATATATATATATAAAAGCTCTATAATGGTTTGTAATAGAATTTTTTTCCAAATCCATATCATATATGACATTTTTTTGTTTTTTGTTTTAAATGAATGCCCTTTCGTCTTATCCTTATAAATGTTTACAAAACGTAAAGAATTTTTCATCAGCCATTTGTTATTGTACTTCTTGGGATCTTTCCTCTGTATTCTCTCAGGGGATTCGTTTGCAATGCATAAGAAAAATATCACGTCAATGAGTCCTCGTTATCAAAACGTACTGAATATCGAAAAGATTTGTTTTCCCACATCTCGTTATATATATATATATATAAAATATATATATACCTATATAATATACTTAGGGTTGTGACCTATATTATATTGAATTATATTATATATATATATATCATATATATATATATAACTAGTATATAGTATATTAATATTATGCTATATATTAAAATATATATTTATATAACTAATCATAATAATACCTAAATTATAATATACCATCATACATATATCATATGATTATCATATACGCTAACTGAATTACTACCCCATCACAACCACTTAATATATCCCTTTATACTATATCTATATATAATATACTAACTATATAAATTATACATATATTTATATATATATTATATACTATACTATATATATATAATATATATATATTATATATATAGTATATAATATATATATTATATATTATATATATAGTATATATACCCTGCTCTCACATCTATCACTTGAAATATGAAGTATCCCCATAGCCACCAAGTTGGGTTTGGTCGTATAGACCGGGTGCGTGCGGTGCCGCTCCATCAGCCCACTGGTTGGGATGTATGATGAACCTTCAGTCAGAGGCTAAGTCGCGTCGGAGCTAGTTTTGATTGTACAGGTGCGTTCTTGCTTCAATATTATACATAAGGCAAATATGCTTTCGCATCTTGTTCAACAGGTCGAGAATTTCCATTTTGCTCGAGTTATAGGGTCGATACACACTTCTCTACACGCCTGCCTTCTTTTATAACACTAGGATATAATTATTCCTTAACTCACACAAAAAACTAGATAAAAAGTTGTGACAGTGATAGACGTTCATGATAGCAAACTCCTAATACTATTAGTTACCCTCTTAAATGTCTCTTCCTTAATTTTCCGTACACATAAATAGGCCACTATTGCGCGTAAATGAGCGAAACAAACGTTGTATTGTATCATCGAGTGTCGTCTGATTTGAGTTACTTCGCAAAAATTTTAGACATCTGATGTCAATAAAGCCTATGCTGTCCATCGTATTAATTATACAATTTATCTGCATCTAGTATATATCAACTGTACCTTAACTCAAAACTGCATATACCATAATAAGTTCTTAGAATATGCTAAAATTCCCAATTAATAGAACTATTATTACTCTTCTTCTTATTTTCTTCTGAAGTCATTGCTACTAAGGATATTTCAAATGTTCTTCGCCTAAATAATATTTTATTCACCCCTAATTCTATCACAAGATATCAAGTTTTATAGTAGTATTTGCTTACCATTTATCTCCATCTCAAATATAATGATACTGCCAATTATAAATGAGAGTCTCTTGGTATCCACTAAATTTCCACGCTTCCTTTCAAACAACCATATCTTGTGGTCAAATCTAACAGAATAAGCCCAAACATATTTGCTCTCTGTAGTCTCTACGGTGGTTATCTTCTGAGAGGCACTTTCAATATACTTCTAAGCATGCTTATTATGAGCGGGTGCCTTAAACCACGTCTCAAAATCCCCTTCCTCTTTGTGGCCTCCTCCTAATCACCTTCCCGGTCTATTATTCTCTTTCGTCTATTGGCTTCCTTCTAATCTTCATTATTCTCAAGCCTTACTATAACGGACGGAAGCAGATCTGGAAACATATGACGCCACACACGCACATAAGAGACTCTTTATACCTGACTCTCTCACTTTCTGATTTCTATAGCAGTATGGACAGGTCTTTGATAACTCGAGAGTCGTTATCTTTTTCTCGAATTTCCCATGGTATATGTATCTATCTTACTTAGAGGCCTTAGGCGCTCTCATGTCAATTTTTATGACTGTATTGATTAAGGTTGTACGTTGCCGGAGTATCTTGTAGGTTGCCGTCTAGATGTTATGGTTAGTCTGTGAGGGCATTACGGGAGGTGGTTCTCCTCAAGCGCCATGGTGAATTTACTTAATACCTATATCTTTATTCATCCCTTCTAAATAATAAAACCTAACACAAACCGTTAGCGTTTAATCTGCTTCCATCTCTGTTACTCTCTCTGCACAGTCAACGGAACGACTTTCAATGACTTACCGTTAACGATCTCTAAAATCGCATAAACCGCAAGCAAAATTATATTTTTATTTATCAAATTTATTTGCACACACAGTATAATATTAGTCCGTCAACTGGAGCGTACTCTAACCTCTTTCTTCTCGCAGCAAAATGCACACTATATCTTTCATGGGACTCTTTCTTTCTCACTTCCTCCTCTGGCAAGTTCTTGTTAAAAAAATTATAATCTCTTCACAATTTTGCTTTCTGCGGCGCGTCCCATATCGCGGGCACCTGTAATCTCGAATAGGCACAACTTGCCGCTTTTACCTTTCCGTTAGAGCTGAACTTTTCACTCAAACCTTTGTGCATCTAATACTAACGAATAAACAATTCCGGTGTTGCTATTCTGACTTCTCCACCCCTCCAACTTATTTATACAGCTAACAACGTAAGTTTTTTCAGAGTGAACAGTTTTATTTCTTCTCTGTTAAAGTTTAACACTAAGAAGGCATATAGGTTCGCTTATGATATTCCATCACCTTTAGCGTATTCTCATCAGGAACCTCAGGTGCTTTCGAGCGAGTATAGTACCACTCTGTCCTTGGTAAACTACATAATTGCGGTATCCTGTTTCTTATCTACTTCAAGCACCCTCTCCACACCTTTCTAAGCGAGTATGCTGGATAACACCGCTAAATCAGCCCTTGTGAAAAAAAAGAATCCCTCTCAACCCTCAAACTAGGGTCGTATCGCTTTCTTCCCCCACTTTGAAGAGCTCAGCTTTAGAGAAAGATTTGAAAACATTTCAAAATTTTTCAAAATCTTATCTCTGCTCGCCAGTGTATCTCTCGAAAGAAACATTCTTAACTGGCGATTTCTTTCTCATCTCTTTGAATTCCTGTCACCGTTCAGCCTCTATATGGCTGGTCAATGTTCGATGAATCCGTGTGTGCTACGTTGGTGTGTTAAACTATATGAAGGTGCTTTGATGTATGGTATCTAGCACAAAATCTTTGATGATTTCTAAACACTTGCGCGCGTCATTATCGGTATCTAGGTCTTTCTCCGTATGTATTTATAGATCTTCTCATTATAGCCGATTTATATAACAAGTCAGACTAGATTGAGTAGGTGGCCACCGTTCATATATATACTCATTTAAATATATAATAAAATATGTGGTATCCCTCAGGGTTCTGTACTATTCTTCAACATATATTTATCTAACTTTTATTATTAATAGACCTTTCTGAGTATTACTATCTTATTTTTTCAAACCATATCCACTTCCTTATGCCAGATATGACATCTAACCCTTCTATTACTCTAATATTCATTTTGAAAGTAATGTATACCATATATACCTACACTAACTAAAATAGGCTACCTAACGTTTAGAGGTAGGAATTGGAGAACTACACCTTTTTAACCTTTCTCAATATTTATACGTAAAAGTATAGGCATTATTCGAGATACGTACCTGTTTTCAATATGTTTCAAAAAACTTCACTGACGTCCTTCATGTTAACAATTACAAATCATAATCATTTTCATGCACAACTACACATATCTACCACTAATTCGAAAAAAATTCACAACATCAGAATATTCGTTCTCGTAGAAATTTTTGGGCTTCTAGCATGCCAC
Organism: Trachelipus rathkii; assembly: GCA_015478945.1. Classification (NCBI taxonomy): domain Eukaryota; kingdom Metazoa; phylum Arthropoda; class Malacostraca; order Isopoda; family Trachelipodidae; genus Trachelipus; species Trachelipus rathkii. The sequence goes on from JABUQX010012419.1 coordinate 23,293, forward strand.
CTTTACACGGAGAAGTACCAATGTAAGAAAACAATCATCCAACACAGTAAGAACTTGGCACTCCTTACATGAGTTGAGGACGGCAAGTGTCGTGTCAAGCGATGCGATGTCTACCACGAGAGGCACTAATGGCTCTTTCGCACACTCTCATATGGTCTACCAAATCCAAGCATTTTAGTTTCTTGTCTCACACTTAAAGGTCTATGAGTCCTAGTGAACGGAACATATAGAACTACATTCATAAAGTCACAATATGCAGTACCAGGCATACTAAGCTTACTGAAACAATAGTATCATATCGATATATACAATCACTTTCAATGAGAGTGGTTGTCCCGTTAGAATTGTTTTTTTTACCTCACCTGCATAGACTATTCGCGGGAGTCATGCATATTGTAATCAGGGTGAGCGAGATTAACCAATCCTGCTCATTACTGGGTGTGTGGCGTTCTGCAGATGAAGAACACTCATGTGTAAAATTCAATAACAAAATTCACTCCTCCATTGAGTAGCAGCAAGCGTACCCATGCAACTCCTCGCGCTCACAGAGAACTAGAGGAGAGACCTAAGTATCTCTTATGTTGTCCTAATATCTACCTGTTGTCAAAAACTCTCTAACCCCTCTGAACATACAATACCACTAATCGATCAATGCACATTAAATTTACATTATTTTTTGCTCTAAGCTAGGAAGAATTAGAGTGCGAAAACAACTTTCCTCTGTGTATCGGTAATCATTTCCCACAGTCTACCAGTTGTTATTGGCTGTGTTTAACTTATTTAAACGCCATGAATATACGTATAGGAGCCACTCAGAAGCCTTTAGTAGCTACTTTGACCTGGGCGCTGGGACATTTTGAACATCTCGAATATTTGCTAGAGTATAGAATATATAGATATGAGTCGTATTCTCAGCCGATCTATCAACCAGTCTAAGAACATCCACAAAATCATATAATCTACTTTCTAAATGTGTTTATACTTGCTGGAATCTCTTCACTCTCTCTATCTCCTCCGAGATTTTTTCATCGCGAGAGCTTACACACCAGAAACTTCTTTCAATAACTCATTTAAAGATTTAAACAAGGCTAAGTAACTCTCTAACCATTAGCGCTTACAAGAACTAGACGGGATGAATTATAAACCATATAACTACGACACAATATCAAAACTATTCGTAGACATATCTAACTATTTATCTAAATTTCGTAGTTGAGGGTTATAGATTGTAAGTCAAAATTTCTTGGGACTCATATCAGTTTTTGTTATTATTAATTCGTCACCCTTATATCAGGATAGATTATTACTATCCAATTTTTTGAGTGATCTTAGTCCATATATTCAATAATAATAGTAACATTATATATAATAATATATCAAATGATATTTATATATACTATAATAATTATAGATATTGGAAAGAGTAGGCCTAAACTCATTATATCAGCAATTTTAATCCTATCAATATATTATAGTTAATCTATATATAATTTAAAATTTGATAACAGATCATATTTAAAATGTTTCCTAATGACACTAAGGAAGCAAGTCACTAAGCAAGTTGTGAAACACCATTCAATTATTAATTTCCCAATAACAATTTGGAACGTTTAAAGGTATCCTTGCTTTTTTTTGGCGCTACCATATCGTTCAGCGATAATAAATTCATATTACATGATATAAATTGTTGAATATAAATTAAAATATACAATAAAGGTAGAACGATATTAGATAAGCAGAATGTAAACGATTAACAATAAAATTTCAATTGTAAAGGCCCCCATATGATATAGGTATAAAAGGTGCATAAAATAATATATAAGAATAAAATACTATAAATATCCAAATTAAACGAAATTAAAATCACATAAAAGAAAAATATCCAATCTCAAATGTGAGATATTTTATTTGAGGAGAAAAAGGGTCAGCTTCTTTGGTAACAATTACGAAATGAAATAAGTAAAATGAGCTGACGATTAGTAAGGTTGAATGCGGTGGAAATAGGGTACGAGGGAAGGAGTTTGGGGTTGTGAAAATGTATAGGCATAGAAAATAAGAGATAATAATATTTAAATAAAATCAATATATTACATGTATATATTATATTATCTACATAAAAGAGTATACTGAGTAAGTAAAGTGTGATATATATGGAGTTAGTATAAATACATGTATTATTATAATATATCATTATTTAGAAAAGTGGTGAAGTCTCACACTAAAAAAACTTGCCTGCAAAGAATATACAACTCAGCTGAGTGAGATTATTAATATATATATAATATATATTAGAGAGAGAGAGTAAGAGAGAGAGATGAGAGGAGAGAGTAGAGTAAGAGAATAAGAGCTTATAGCCGAATGTAATACGAACTTTATTTATATTAAATAATTAAAATAATAAATAGATAATGAAATATTAATGAAAATAATAAATAATAAAACTTTACCGAAATTACAAAATCTTTATAAAAATAATTACATATTGAATTTTTATAATAATTAAATAATTAATAATATATAATAATATAATATAATATAATAATAATAATAAATAATAATTAATGAATATAATAAAAATATTATAAATAAATAATATATAGATAATATAATATATAAATAATTAAAATAATATAAATAAGAAGTAATAATGATTAATGAAATAATAACAATAACAATAATGTATAAAATAAATAGATTACAAATATATTTATTAAATAATAATAATAATATAATAATAATTGAAAATTTTCTAATAATTATTAAATATTCAAACTAACAATTAGCGTAATAATCGATGGCTAATGCAGAGTCGAAATATTAATAAATCAAAATAGAGATTAAGGGTGACACTGAATAGGTAGACGGTAGGCGATGTGCGTTATAATTGAAAAATTCACTAGGGAGCTTTTTAGAACTCTAATAATCATCACCATTCTGAAAAAGAGAGAGAGAGAGAGAAGATACACATTAATAAACTATCAATGAACTCATCATATAAAAACTAATAATTATAATTTAATAAAGAATAAATAATTAATAAATAATTAACGATTAAAATAAATTAAATAGAGGTAAAATGGTTATGAGGATCGAATAATAATAAAATAATAATAATATAATAATAATAATAATGATAATAATAATAAAATAATAGATAATAAAGAAGGCATCCTTATAAAATGAATAAAATTAATAAATTTAATTTAATAAATAATAATAAATAACAATTTTATAAATAATTATTACTATTATATTTATGAAAAATATAGTTTAATGAAAAATGTATCATAAATAATATAAAATAAGATAATAAGTAAAATAAAAATTAGATAAATATGGCTACTTAAATAAATTATGGTTTGTTTTGATTATAGGATAATATTAATAGGATAATATAATAATGAAAAAAAATAGATATAAATAATATGAATATAATAAATAATAAAGTAGTTTATACTAGATTCAATAATTAAGAGTAGGAACAATTATATAACTAATAAAGATAACTAATGAGTCGCCTACCTATATAATAATACCAATACATCAATAATCCAAATAATAATAAAATATGAAATAAATATAAAATGAAAAAAAATAAAGTAATATCCATTAAATTTTAATTTTAGTAAGTATTGAAGATACGATAATAATATCCAAGACAAAACTAAAAATAATACAGAAAGCTATAGAATAATAAAATTAATAAAATAATTAATAAATATATTAAATAATAATATAATAATATAATAATTAATAATAGAATAATAATAATAATAATAATAATAGTAGTCAAAATACTTTGTTATTACTATAGAGAAAATATAGATATTAATATATAATTATAATGTAATAAATTTAGTAATTTTTTGAATATTTAGATGTAAACTAATAATATAAGTAAAATAAACAAAAATACGTATGCACATATATTTAATAATAATAATAAGTAACTCTTAAAAATAAATAAAAACTCAATATATAATAATATAAAGCAATCCCATTCAATTAACATTAGCCTTTGATGTTATAAAAGTTTTTGAATGTGATATTTTACAACTTTCTCTATAGATCTCATTACACATACGACTTAAATATTTACTGCGCTACAGTAATGATTGCATGATTAATCGCAATCCTGTTTAGAAATGGTGACCGAAACGTTCTGTGAGTCCATACAGGATTCACTCCTTGAGTAGCTAGGAAGAAGTTACGCAACACTCTCCAATAAGCCCGATTAAAATTCCAGAAAATACGTTTTGGGCATGCTGGAGCTGTTGGAGAGAAAGTGTTATAAATAAGAGCTATAAGATTGTGGTCATGATTACTGATAGGAGAGAAAATGGTGTATTTATCTAGAGAAGGAGTAGTGGCGAAGCAATAAGTCAAGCGTGTTCAAGAATTGTTTGGGGCTATCCTGCATATGTGAAGTTTCCTAATCAATTGTTCCAGATCTTTCAGAATACTGAATGGCTTAACCTCCTTCCTAACTGTATCTGTATGAGAGTAGTCCATCCACTCATTGTGGTGTACATTGTCTCTAAGTAGAGTTCCTCGATATTGGATGAGAAGAAGTAACAGTCTCGTGAGTAAAGTATGTTATTAAAAGAATAGTATGAAAATCTGTTCCACTAGGAGAGAAACACATGATAATGGTAGCAGTAGGAAGACAGACCTTTAGCCATGCAACATCGAAATTAGGAGATTCAGAGTTTATGAGATGTTACAAGTGTTTATATTTATATAGGCAGAGGTTTCACCATCTAGTAGGAAATTGTGAAATATGATGTAGTTAGTGACGTTACGGTTACTGGAGCAAGAATCTTTAATGTTAGGAGAGAGTTAAAAAGGTGATATTCCACGGATTCGATATTAGCGTGTAGGCCACGGATGCTGCTGGCAAAGTCAATAGAAAGTCCCATTTTATACCCACCTCCACGTCCACTCAATCCAGTCATTCAAACAGCCCCATACACACAACATAAACACTCTAACATGAAGACAAGCTTTCGTACACTCCCAAAACGACTAAAACTAATGTTAAAACTAACTAACACCCGAAGCCCTTTCACCTAATTTTACAATTCTTTTAACTGCAGCAGTTCTCAATTCAACCAAAAATTTAAATCGAAATATTTATGAATATAAATTAAATAAAGCTGAAATTAGTGTCACTTGTTTGCAGTAAATAATAAAAGATTAATTCAAGGTGCGCTCGCAATTTCAAACATGCTAATTAATACGCAGCCCATATCATTATCTTGAACCCGATTAACAGATACATATAATACAAATTTAGATTTCCATTGTTATTACACATATAATATAATCAGCTTGCTAGCTTACAATATATATAATTGTTATTTTTACGCGGTTGTGCAAAGGAGGTACTCAACACGCTAAATACCTCTGATCCATTATATTGAACGATTACAATGATACATATTGAAAACAAATTTAAGATTCCCTTTGCTATTCCATATAACAATATTAAATACGCATACTAGCTTTATGCACTATATAATTGTAAATTTTTAAACGGTGTGCATAAGGAGGTACCTCAACACACTGCTAATACCTAGGCCACTTATTATTGAAACCGATCTAACTGATAACGTATTAAAAAATTTAGATTTTCCTTGTCTCCATATAACAATTATGAAAAGATTGACTACGCTTTATCACTAATAATATGTGTAAACATTTTGGTACCTCAAACACCCTCCTAAATTACATAGGAGCCGATTATTATCTGAAACAGATCTAATATAAATACATTAAAAACTTTAGATTTCCTTGCTATTACACTATAAATAAATAAGCTTGACTAGCTTTATCACTAAATTGTACATTTTTCACGTTGTGCAAAGGAGATATCACAAACATCCTTAATTACATGGAGCCCAAATTATTATCTGAAACGATTTAAATGAATATAATTAAAACAAAATTTAGATTTCTTGCATAAACATTAACAATATAAAAAAAGATTGTAGCTTTATCACTACATCAAATTGTTAATTTTCACGGTTGTGCAAAGGAGATACCTCAAAAACTGCTAAATTACATAAGGAGCCCAAATTATTATCTGAAACGATCTAACAATCATATTAAAACTAAAATTTTTGATTTCCTGCTATTACAGACATATACAAAATATAAATAGGTTGACTACGTTTATCACTTATAATTGTAATTTTTTTACGGTTGTGCCAAGGAGGTACTCAAAAATGCTAAAATTACTATGGAGCCTAGATTTATTATCTAACGCATCTACATGAATACATATTAAAACAAATTCTAGATTTAGTGCCAAAGACAACATATAAACATATAAAAGATTGAATACGCTTTACACTACATCAAATATTAAATTTCTCACGGTTGTGCAAAGGAGATATCAAAAAACTGCCTAAGATTAATAGGAGCCAAATTATTATATGAAACCGATTTATCATGAATACAAATTTAAACAAATTTAGATTTTCTTTAAAGCATATAAATAAAAATAAGCTTGATACGCTTATTCCAAATATAATTGTACAATTTTTCACGGTTGTGTCAAGGACAGATACCTCACACACTGCTAATTTTTTTACCTCTGGACAATTTTATCTGAAACCAGATCTTAACATGAATACATATTAAAACAAATTTAGAATTCTTGCTATTAACTATAAAATATCATAGGCTTGGCTACGCTTTTTATCATATACATCAATGTAATTTTTTAGACGGTTGTGCAAGGAGGTAATAACCTTGCTAAATTACCTAGGAGCAAATTAATTATCTGAAACCGATCTAATTCAATGAATAACATATTATAACAATTTGAGATTTCTTTTCTATTACACATATAAAATATAAAATAAGTTGAATAGGCTTACACTACAGCTCCAAATTGTAACTTTTTGACGGTTTGCAAGGAGTCCTCATACATGCTCAAATTACTCTGATCCAAATTATTAGTCTGAAACACGATTACATGATACATATTAAAAAATTTTGATTTTCTTGCTATTACACATATAACAATATAATAGGCTTGCTGGAGATTTATCATATATAAATTAGTTTATTTTTTACGGTTGTGCAAAGGAGGTCTAAACACTTGTATTACCTGGAGCCCATTATTGATGAAACGATCTAACATTGATACATTTAAAAAATTTAGGTTTCTTCTATTAACCATATAACAATTAAAAAAGATTGCTACGCTTTATAACTACATAAATATGTAAATTTTCTACGGTTGTGCAATGGGTTACCTCAACACCTGCTAAATTACTAGGAGCCAAAATTTATCTGAAACCGATCTAATTCAATGAATAAAATATTAAATAATTTAGATTCCTTGCTATTACTTACATTAATATAAATAAGGTTGGCTACGCTTTATCACTAATAAATTATGTAAATTTTTCAACCTCCTGCAAAGGGAATACCTCAAACACCTGCTAAATTTAACTAGGAGACATATATTATCTGAAACCGATCTAACATGAAAACTATTTTTAAAAATTTCCTTGTTTATTCATACACATATATAATATAATAGCTTTGACTAGCTTTATCATAAGTAAATTGTATTTTTACGGTTGTGCCAAGGAGATACCTCAACACATGCCTAAATTAAGTCTGACCCAATTATTTATTGAAACCGATCTAAATGAATAAATTTAAACACATTTAAGATTTCTTGCTATGTAGACATATAAATATAATATGACTGATACGCTATTTCATCTGCTAATAATTGGTATTTTTGTACGGATTGTGCAAGAGGAGGTACTCAACCCTCGCTAAATTACGTTAGGGGGAGAACCAATTATTATCTGAAACGATTAATTGAATACATATTAACAATTTAGATTACCTTGATTATTGACACATATAACAATTAATAAATTCTCTTAGGCTTAATCACTAATTAAATTGTAAAATTTTTCACGGTTGTCGCAAAGGAGTATCTCAAACACCACATAAATTACTTATAAACATTAGAATACATTCATCTCGAATCAATAATACATTTAAAACATTTTGAGTTTTATTTTTATTAACAATAAAAATATAAATAAGCTTGACTAGCCTTTATCACTATAAAATTGTTAATTTTCACGGTTGTGCAAGAGAGATACCTCATACACTGAGCCCAAATTATTATCTTGAAACGATCTAACATGAATACATATTAAAAATTTAGATTTCCTTGCTATTACACATATAACATAATAATAGGCATTGATAGCTTATATCACATTCACAAATTGCTAAATTTTTACCGGTTGTTCAGAGGTACCTCAAACAACTGCCTAATTAACTATGAGCCAATATATATGGAACAGATCTAAATGAATACTTGTATTAAAACTAATTTTCAGATTGTTTTTCTCTTTGATTACACATATAAATATAAAAAAGATTGACTACGCTTTATCATACACTCAATTTGACTTTTATCAGTTTGTGCTAAAGGAATTTACCTCAAATTTCTGCTAAATTACATAGAGTCCGTTAATAATTTATAACATTCTAATATGATATATATTAAAAATTTTTATATTTCTTTTGCTATTTATATATTATATCTATATATAAAATTTATAGCTTGACTATTGCTTTTCATAAAAAACTGTTACATTTTCCGTTTGTTGCAAGAGGTGTATTTCTTTTCACAACACTCCTACTTACCTTATGAGCTTTCCCAAATTTTATTGGAACGTATAACATAGATACATATTAAAGACAGATTAGAATTCTTGCTATTCCATTAACATATTATATAAAAGATTGACTCTTTATCAATAATCATATTAAATTTCTCCGGTTGTAAATAGGAGATACATCAAAAACCTGCTAAATATAGCTAGGAGCCTAAATTATTATATAAACCGATCTAACATGAAAAATTTTAACAAAATTTTGATTTCATTGCTATTAACATATCATATAATATTGTATTATAATTTATACTATTATTGTAATTTTTTACGTTGTGCCAAGAGGTAACTCAACACCTGCTAAATTACAGGACCTAAATTATTATCTGAGAAAACGATCTAACATGAATACATATTATAAAATATTAGATTTCCTTGCTATTCACATATAACAATATAAAAGATTGAACTACGTTTATTCACACATCAAATATTAATTTCTCGGGTTGTCAAAGGAGATACCTAAACCTGCATAAATTACTAGGAAGACCAATTAATTATTGAAACAGATTTATATGTATAATATTAACACAAATTTATGATTAACGGTATACACATATTAACAATAAAATAAGCTTGATACTGCTTTCACTACATAAATTGGAGCTTTTCACGGTGTGCAGGAGATCCTCAAACACCTTGCCTAAATTAATCTGAGCCAATTATTATCTGAAACCGATTAACATGAATACATATTAAACAATTAGACATTCTTGCTATTACCCTATAAAATATCAAATAGGCTTGAGTACGCTTATCATATATCAATGTAAATTTACGGTTTGTGACAAAGGAGGTACTAACACCTGCATAACTTCTAGAGAGCACAAATTATATCTTGAAACCGATTCTAATTCATGAATAACATATTTAAACAATTTAGATTTCCTTGCGTATTCACTATAGAATAATACATCTAAGCTTGACTTAGGCTTAACACTATCATCAAATTGAGTAAGTTTTTCACGTTGTGAGGAGTCCTCAACACGTGCTAATTACCTTGATCCCAATTATTTATCTGAAACGCGATATAACATGAACATATTAAACAATTTGATTTTCTTCTATTACCATATACAATATAAATAGGTTGACTACGCTTTTACTATATCATTGTAAAATTTTTTACGGTTGTGCAATAAGGAGTACCTCAAACACCTGCTAAATTTACCTAGGAGACAAATTATTATCTGAAACCGATCTAACATGAATAGATATATAAACAAATTTAGATTTGCTTGCTATTACACATATAACAAATATAACAAACAAGTTGACTACGCTTTATACTACATCAAATATTAAATTCTCACGGTTGTGCAAAGGAGATCAAAAACCTGCCTAAATTACATAGGAGCCAAATTATTATCTAAACGAGATTCTAATATGAAATACCTAAAATAAATGTTTAAGTTTACTGCTATTACCATAATAACACTAAAATAAGCTCGACTACGCTTTATGATCAATACATAAAATTGTACATTTTTCACGGTTGTGCAAAGGAGAACCTCAAACCTGCCTAAATTCCCTAGGAGCCAAAATTATTATATGAAACGATCTAACATGAAAACATATTAAACAAATTTAGAATTCCTTGCTATTACAATATAAATAATATAAATAGGCTTGCGTACGCTTTACTACATCAATTGTAAATTTTTTACGGTTGTGCAAAGGGTACTTCAATACACCTGATAATATAGTTAGGAGCCGAAATTATTATCTGAAACGATCTAACTTATGAATAATATTAAACAATTTAGATTTCCTGTGCTATTAACTTATGACGACGTGAGGAACTGTACAGCTTTATCACTAATAAATGTCAATTTTTTCACGGTTCTTAGAGAAGATCCCTCAAAACCTTGCCTAAATTACCTAGGAAGCAAAATTATTATCTGAAACAGTCTATAATGAATCATATTAAACAATTTAGATTTCCTTGTTATTAAACATATAAAAGGAGATATAAAATAAGCTTGACTACGCTTTATCAACTAATGAAGTGTAAATTTTTTTCACGGTGGTGGAAGTGATATCTAAGACACACTGCTATAATCTAACTAGGAATCAATTAATAAGTCTGGACAAGATATAACATCATACATATGTAAAAACAATTTAGATTTCTTGTATTACACATATAACATAAATATAAGCTTGACTAGCTTTATACTGGTATAAATTGTACCGTTGTTGGTGTGATAATTAATATACGCAAGAGACCAAGAATTTCAAACGGCAAAATTATGTGATCTGAAACAGATTTTACTAATGATAATCTTAGGAAAACCAACATTGGTGTGCTTATCGTCTTTAGATATAGCGCCTTGATCAGCTTATAAATACATATAATTGGTCTTTTTTCACGGTTGTTGCAAAGGAGTACCTACCTGCCTAAAAGTTACATTAGGAAACAAATTATTATCTGACCGAATACATGAATACCATCTTAAACAAATTTAGATTTCTTGCTATTAAATATAACAATATACATAAGCTTGACTACGCTTTAACGACAATCAAATTGTAAATTATTTTACGGTTGTTGCAAGGAGATTACCTCAACCTGCTATTAACCTAGGATATTTATAAAGTGAAAACGTATAGTGCATGAATAAATATTAACAATTTAGATTTCTTGTTATTTACACTAAACCAATATAAATAAGATTGACTAAGCTTTATCACTACATCAATGTGTAAAATTTTCTACGGTTGTGCAAGGTTATACGTCAAACACAATGCATAACTTACCTAGGAAACCAAATTTATTATATGAAACGATTAAAATGAATACGTATTAAAACTTTTAGATTTCCTTGCTATTCACATATAACATTATAAATAAGCTTGACTACGCTTTAATATATATCATTGTTAATAATTTTTTACGTTGTGCAACAGGAGGTTACCTCGAAACACCTGCTAAATTACTAGGAGAAAATTTATTATCTGAACCGAGTATAATTCAAATGAAATACATATTAAACAAATTTAGATTTCCTTGGCTATTACACATATAACATATAAAGTAAAGCTTGATTACCTTTATCACTAATCAAGTGTAAATTTTCTTCACGGTTGTGCAAGAGATACTCAACAATGCATAAATTACTAGGATACAATTATTATCTGAACATCTATGATACTATTTAAAAATGTTAGTTTCCTTGTTTTAAGCAATAACATTAAAATAAGCTTGACTAGGCTTTTTCACTACAAATTGTAAATTTTTCACGGTTGTAGAAAGGGGTTACCTCACACCTGCCCTAACTTCCTCTGACCCATTATTATCTGAAACGATCTCTGAATTTACTAAAAGACTTTTCATGCTCATAAAATTAAAAACTACAACTATAATCGGCTTTGAACTACGCTTTATAACTATATCAATTGTAAATTTTTTACGGTTGTTTGAAATTGTACTCAAACACCTCCTAATCCATAGGAGTCAAAATTATTATCTGAACCGTCTAATATGAATACATTTTACGACAGTCCTGAAATTGTTTTAAACATAGAACGATAAATAAAAATTGGAGGTATGCTACTACCATCAAATTGTAATTTACAATATCACTATTTTATTTTAATTAACTGCCTAAATTACGTAGAAGCCAATATATTATCTGAACCGATCTACGATATTCTAAAAAATTTAGATATTCCTTGTATTACACATAAAAATATAATAATTGACTCGGTTACACTAAATCATAATTGTAATTTTTCACGTTGTGCAAAGGAGGTACTCAAAACACCTGCCTAATTTATGAGATCCAATTATTATCTGAAACCGATCTAAGAATGAATACATATTAAAAATTTTGATTTCCTTGCTATTACATAAATTATAATAATGGCTTGATAGCTTTATCAATATATCAAAGATTGATAATTTTCTTACGGTTGTGTGCAAGGAGGTACCCTCAAACTACCGTGCTAAATTACATTAGGAGCCCAATTAGTATTGAACGCTGATCTAAATGAAATAATATTAAACATTTGAGATTTCTGTGCTATTAAAACATATCACATAGAAAAGATTTGACTCCCGCTTTATCACATACAATACAAATATTAATTTCTACGGTATGTGCAAGGAGATACGCAAAACTGCCTAAATTACATGGACCCAATTAAATTCTGAAACGATTAATATTGAATACATATTAAACAAATTAGATTCTTGCTTACCATATAAATATAATAATCTGATAGGCTTTTTATATAATTAATTGTAATTTTTTTCACGGTGTGCAAAGCAGGATACTCTAAACACCTGCTAATTACTAGGGCCATATTATTATCTGAACATGATCAAACTGAATAGCTATTCACAGATTTAGATTTCCTAGCTATTAACAAATATAAAATAAAATATGCTTACTACAGCTTTATACATATGAATTGTGAGTTTTTTACGGTTTGCAAAGGAGGTCTACACACCTGCTAAATTCAATAGGAGCACAATTATTATCGAACGATCTAATATGAATAAATATTCAAATAATTAATACTTTCCTGGTGTTTAAACATTAACAATATAATAAGATTGACTAGGCTTTATCACTATCAAATTGTAATGCGTTTATATGTTTCCTGCTAAACTCAGCAAACGGAACAAACAAAAACCAGAATTAATTATTCATTCATAGATAGCCCCTACCCCGTAGAAAATTTTAGATTTTCCTTATTTATAATATATAACAATATAATAACACTTGCAAACAAATTATACTACAATGAGTTGGTAAATTTTTCACGGTGTTGCAAGAAGATACTAAACACTGCCTAATTACTGAGCCCTATTATTATACTGAAAACAATCTAATGAATAACATATAAACAATTTAGATTTCTTGCTATTACAATATAACAATAAATAGGCTTGACTTAGCTTTATCACTACTAATTGTAAATTTTTCAACGTTGTGCAAAGGATACCTCAAACACCTGCTTAATTAACTAGGAGCCCAAATTATTATGCTGAAAATGATCTAACATGAATACTCATTAAAACAAATTTAGATTCCCTTGTATATACAGTATATAAAATTATAAATAAGCTTGACTACGCTTTATCACTAATCAAATTGTATTTTTTCACGGTTGTGCAGAGGAGATACACCTGCCTAATTACCTAGGAGCCCAATTAATTATCTGAACCGATCTACATGATACAATTAAAGACATGTAAGATTTCTTGCTATTCACACTATAACTATAAATAGACTTGAATAGTTTTATCACTACATCAATTGTAATTTTTTCACGGTTGTGGAAAGGAGATCTCAACCTGCTTAAATAGGAGCCCCATTTATTATCTGAAACCGATTATAACATGAATACATACAATTAGATTTCCCTTGATATTAAATATTAAATCATAAGCATGACTACGCTTTATTATAATCAAAATTTAAATTTATCACGTTGGAGAAAATTAGCGCTAATTACAATTTGCAATAATTACCTTCTGAGCCCAATTATTAATCTGAAACCGATCAACATGAATAAATCATTAAGCAAATTTAATGATTTTCTTGCTATTACCATTAATTAAATAGCTTGACTGGCTTTATCCTCACATCAAATTGTAATTTTCACGGTTGTGGCATGGAGATAGCTCAACCTGCTAAATTAAGTAGGACAATTATTATCCTAAACCGATCTAACATGATACATATTAAAACAAAATTTAGATTTCTGCTATTACACATATAAAATATAATATAGCTGATACGCTTCTCACTGACATAAATGTACAATTATTTCACGTGTTGTGCAAAGGAGATCATCAAACAACTACCTAATTACAGGAGAATTATGATCTTGAAACTGATCTAACATGAATAACATATTAACAAATTTATGATTATTTATTACAACTTATACAATGATAATAATTACTACGCTTTTCATACTCAAACTTTAATTTTCACGGTTGTCAAGGAGAATACCATACACCTTTAAATTTATTGCAAAACATAAAGCTTAACTTTTTATGAATACTATTAAAGAATTTTAGATTTTCTTGCTGATTACCATAAGACAATATAATAGCTTGACTTGGCTTATACGTAATGAAATGTAAATTTTCACGTGTGCAAAGGAATACACTCAACTTGCTATATTACCAGGACCCAATTATTTATAGTGAAACGACTCATGAATACATATTAAAACAATTTAGATTTCTTGTATTACACATATAAAATAAAATAGCTTGACTACTTTTATCACTAATAAAATTGTAAATTTTTTCAACGTTGTGCAAAGGAGGATACCTCAACCTGCCTTAATTTCTAGGAGCACCAATATTCTATCTGAACCTGATCCAACATGAATCATATTAAACAATTGATTTATTGCTAGTTACATAATAATAACAATAAGAATAGTTTCTATGCTTTATTACTAATCAAATTGTAAATTTTTTCACGATTGTGCAAAGGAGGTATCAACACTGCCTAAATTACCTCCTGAGGTAGATGGATAGTGAGAGAAATAGATATATTAAAACAATGTAGATTTCCTGTGCTATATAACATATAAATCAAATAAGGACTGACTACTTTATCACTACTCAATATTGTAAATTTTCTAGCGGTTGTGCAAAGTAGATATCATCAAACAGCTGCCTTAATTTTTAGCACTAGGAGCCCCTATTTTATTGAAACCGATTTAAACAATAGTTTACACTGAATTTACAGTTTATTACCATATAAATTAAATAAGCTTGACTACGTTTATCACCTTACAATTAAATTGTAAATTTTTGCACGGTTGTGCAAAGGAGGTACAATCAACTACTGCTAAATTATCTGACCCAAATTATTATTGAACCGTCTAACATGAAATACATATTAAACAATTTTAGGATTTCCTTTGCTTTTATTACACATATTACAATATAAATATGCTTGACTTGGCTTTATCACTTAATCAAATGTAAATTTTTCAACGGTGTGCCACGGCAGATAGCTCAACCCTGCTAATTACCTGGAGCCAAATTTATTATATGAAACGATCTAACATGAGACCATATTAGAACAACTTTAGATTTCCTTGCTATTGACACATATCAATATAAAAGCTTGCTAGCTTATGACAACATACATGTATATTGTAAATTTTTCTACGGTTGTGCAAAAGAGATACCTCAAACACCTGTAAATTACAAGGCCAATTATGATCTGAACACAGATCTTAACATGAATCATTTAACAAATTTAGATTTTATTGCATATAGAAATTTAAATAGTAATAAGCTATGACTACGCTTATCACTACATCAAACTTCAATTTTTCACGTTGTGCAAGGAGATCATTAAAACATGCTAAATCCTAGGACTCAAATTATTATCTAAAAAAGATCTAACATGAATACTATTAAACCAAATTAAGAGTATCTTTAATACCCATATAGAAATATATTTTGTTCGAATTGGTTATTAACATAATTGTAAATTTTTTCACGTTGTGCAAAGGAGATTCATCAAACAATTGCCTAAATTACTAGGAGCCAAATTAATTATCTGAAAGAATCTACATGATACATATTAATAATTTAGATTCTTGCTATTAAACATATAACAATATAATAAGCCTTGACCTACGCTTTATCCTTAAATTCAATTGTAATTTTTAAGTTGTGCCAAAGGAAGATACATCAAACCTGACTAAATTTGAGGAGACATAATTATTATCTGAACCAATTAACATGATACATATTAAAACAAATTTTAGATTTCTTTTATTGCATAATATAAAATATAAATAAGGCTTGTATGGCTTTATCACTATCAATTGTAATTTTTTCACCGGTTGTGCAAGGGGTACGTAAACACCTGCCTAAATTCTTGATCCAAATTATTATTGAAAAGTCTAACATGATACTATTAAAAAAACAAATTTAGATTGTCTTGCCTATTCACCATATACTATTAAAAGCTGATACGCCTTTATCTCTAATCAAGATTGTAATTTTTTCACGGTTGGTGCCTAAGCAGATACTACCCTGACTAAATATAGGAGCACTATTTCTGAAACGATCTGACTGATAATATTAACAATTTAGATTCCTAGCTGTTAACATAATACATTATCATAGCTTGACTACGCTTTATCACTACATCAACTTTAAAATTTTCAAGGTTGTGCAAAGGAGTACCTCAAACACTGTAAATTGACTAGAGCCAAATTCATGTATTGAAACCATCTAACATGAATATATAAACGAATTTAGATTTCTGCTATTAACATATAACATATAAATAAGCTTGACTTGGTTTAATAAATAAATTGTAATTTTTTCACGTTGTGCAAAGGAGATACCACAACCTAAATTACCTAAGAGCCAAATTATTATCTGAACCGATTAACATGATAATATTAAAACAAATTTAGATTTTCCTGCTAAATTAACATATAAAAATAAATAGCTTGACTACGCTTTACTATATCAATTGTAAATTTTTTACGGTTGTGCAAAGGGGTTACCTCAATCATCTGCCTAATTAAGGAGACAAATTATTATCTGAAACCGATCTATAATGAATACATATTAACACCAATTTAGATTTCCCTTGCTATTACTACATAGTACAATATAAAGTAAGCTTGACTAATTCTTTAGTCACTCAATCAAATGTAGATTTTCAACGGTTGATGCAATAGGAGGTACTCAAACACCCTGCATAAATTCATAGGAGCGCAATATATGATCTGAAACCATCTACATAATACATTTATAACAAATTTAGATTTTCCTGCTATTACTCATAAAAATTATAAATAAGCTTTTGACTAAAGCTTTATCAACATCAATTGAAAATTTTTACGGTAGTGCAATAGGAGATCCTCAACTGTAAATTTCCTAGAAGCAAAATTTTTCTGATAACAGATCTAATAGTGAATCATATTAACGAATTATAGATTTCTTGCTATTACACATATGATATATAACTAAGCTGACTAGCTATTTCTGCATTAAATTTGTAATTAATTTTAAGTTAAAATAAAATATATTTACTCAAATTTTTCGTTCAGTACAACAACATGATAAATTACTTGTAGGAGCGAAAATTAATCTTACGTGAAACATGATCCAATCTGCAGTACATATTGTTTATACAATATGTGTAAGATTTCTTGCTCTATTTATCTATTATACTTTAACTACCTAATACCATGGAACGAATATAGAGCTCTTCTCAATCATTTGATTTACATCTAAATTAGGACGTTATAATATGTCTTCTCATACATTTGTGTTTGTATTTTTGCAAAGGAGATACCCAATCGAAACGGGCATTCTGCGAAATTATTGGTTTATATACTGTATATGTTAGGTGCAGCCCGATATTATTATTTCGAGACCTTTGAATAATAGAACTATGAATATTATTTCAGTGGTCTGTAACAAAATCTTAAATTAAATCTTTCTGATCGAAGTATTTACGTTTGACGGTAATCATACATTTTCAGCTACAATAAAGGCATCTGATAGGCTGTTATACTACAAATAAATTGCTCAGTAGAATTCTTACGTTACAACTTTGCCTGTAGTGATGAAGGTATTGTGTGACAAGCTTATTGTGAGAGTGTGATCCATATAGGTTTTAGAATACAATTTATGGCTAAATCTCTAGCGAGTCTGGTTAAAATTTATATATATATGTGAACCTAGAGATCTACTAAACATGAGATTAGAGTCATATTAAAATAATTTAGATTTCTTGCTAACAACATAATATAAATAAGCTTGGCTACTCTTTATCACTACATCAAATTGTATAATTTTTTCAATCGGTTGTGCAAACGGAGAAGTACCTAAACTGCTAAATTTAGGACAACTTATATCTGAACGATCTAACAGCAGTCATATTAAAACAATTTAGATTTCCTTGCTATTACGAATATAACAATTTATAATTTCTGACTAGCTTTATACATCATCATGTCAAATTTTTTTTTAAACGGTTGTAAGCTTTCTTCAACACCTGCCTAAATTATATAGGAGCACAAATTATTATCTGAACCCGTTTTAAAATCAATGAATAGATTTATGAAAAAAAATTTAGATATTCAGGCTATGTGCTATAATACCTTAACTTTAAATTTTCTTTCTACCTAAAAAATACATTAATATTTAAGATTTCTCTTCGAATTATTTCCTAACATTTTTCTTTTCAGCTGAAAGCGCTTATTTAACCTGTACCGAAAAAAAGGTCCAGTCTCGATTCTCTAACTATGGTTCAATTGCTTTGAACTACCTTTTTAAAAGTTTTTGAATCGATCTTTAAAACAAAGATTTAGAAAACAGGTTAAATATTCTAATCTAACCTCATGTACCCAGTATGATATACTTAACGGACGTTTGATTAATAAATATTTTGTCATGTCGCTGAACTTATCTAAAGCTCTTGGTCTAGTCTGGAACAATAGCTTTGATTTGAAAATTCACTTTTTTTTTTATTTTCTTCATTTGCAATGTTTTCTTTGATTTTCATTCAGTTCGCTCTGTAGTAGCAGTTGTAGACATCCACCATTCATTCCATAGGACTATTAATACCAATGTTAATTGACCATTTGTATCTAAACTGGGGTTGCTCGCCACCTCAGTGCTGTGCGGTCGGTGCCGCAAGCAATTTCATTGTCCCGGTGCTTTACGGTGTGCATTGGAAAAAATTGGCTAATTGTTCTGTGCTGTGGCATTACACAACGTTCTGGTGATATGCGGTGCGAAAAACCTCTGTGCTCATCAAACCGCAATGTAACCTTTTATTACATTAATTGTTTATTACGTAGTTATGGTGACAAAACCCAATGAATGATAGAAACTAGATTTAGCACCCCAGCTTCTTTCCTGAGGTACTTTCTAGCTTCTAGCACCTGTCATGAAAGTGTACTTAACGAGTGTACTTAATTAAGTGCACTTGTGACGTCATACATAGAAGAGCTAGAAGAGTGTGATGACATAGCAGAGTTTGACGTCATACGAAAAACACTAATGAAAGTACATGAAAGTAGCTAAGGGCTGACGTCATAGCATATAAGGCTAAAACAAAAGGGGGTAGGGGATAGTAGAGGGTGAAAAACCCAGAAACATACATGAGCCTCACGAACG
>JABUQX010012420.1:0-7500 GCA_015478945.1 Trachelipus rathkii
AGAGACGAGATAGTGGCCAGAAAAAGCCATAGGCAGGATGGAGCTGTTTAAGAGAAGTATTGCATTAGAGTATATAAGGTTTGTCAGATTTTACCAATAAGGAGCGAAATGGTGTATTTATATGAGAAAGGACTAGTGGTGAAGCATTAGGTTCAAGTGTGTTCAAGAATTGGTTCGGACGATCCGGAATTGTGTGTAGGTTCTTTGATTAGTTGCTCTAGATCGTTGAAACTGCTGAATGATTCGGCCTAATGCCCACTAAATCGGTATGAGAGGACGCCAACCAATTCAGTGTTGGTGTACATTGAAATCTCCTAAATAGAGGACCTCAGTATTTGGATGAGAAGATATAACAGTCTCGTGGAAAGTAGTGAAATGAAATTCAAAGAAGAGTGAAAATCTGTTCTATTGAGAGAAAAGCACAAAATTATTGTAGTAGAAGGAAGAAAGATTTTGAGGCACAGAAAATCGAAGTTAGGGGTTCGAGATTCACGAGACGTGTTACAGGAGTATTATGTTTATATAGCACCACACTCCACCATTTCAGGCGAAATTATGAAACAGTTATAATTGGATAATTACGAGTTTAGAGGATGAATTCTTAGCATTCTGAGTCTCAGACAGAAGTAAAAGGTTAGGGTCAGAGTTAGAGAGGTGATATTCCACATGAGGCAAAGTAGAGTTTAAGGCCGCGATATTGGTAAATGTTAATGTAAAGCACGAGCTATACGCCAATCTGCATCTTTCACACACACACAACACACACACACACACACCACACACACACACAAGACACACACACACACACACAATTCGACCATCACACACGCACACACACACAAATAAGAACAATAGACAAAAACAGATAAAAAAAAGAGAAATAGGATAAAAAATGAACACACTAAATACTAACAAAAAATTTGTCTAAATTAAATAAAAACATACTACTATTTAAATAAAAAAAACTTGAAACCTATATTTTTACTACACTCGGGTAGGCAATATTAAAATTTCTTAAAACCTAAAACTAAAAAAAATAAAAAAATTTAAACTAAAACTTATCTCTTTTAAAACGCCAACCGCAGACCTCGGTCGAAACGAATAAATGGTTATTTACCGAGAATAATTTAATAAAACTTTCAATTAAAACAAAATATTATTTGATAAAACACATATACACTTTCACTAAACACAGCACAACTTAATAATAACGATAAATAAAATAAAGATAAACTTTCAACAAGGAGCACTTTCTAACACGTCTTACACTCCTCACAGCACACTCACCATATATACTATATATATATATATATATATATTTATATTATATATATATATATATATATATATTATATATATAATAATTATAATAATAATATTTATATTATATATAAAGTGGAAGGACCAAATAATTAAATTTCTAAGAAAAATGGGAATTAATTTAATCTAATTTCTAAAATATCTTACCTAAATTGTTAATTTAATCGCCGGGCATGAGAGTGAGCAAAATCCAAGATAAGTTTTTATGTCAATTTTTCGATGTATGTAAGGAAGGGCAAGTTTAGGAAGTCTTTCATCTTCAATAGTATTTCTCAAGTAGGTTTTCAGATAGTCTTTTATGTTGAAAAGCTTCTTTTCTACTGAAGCAGTAGACATAGTAAAATTGCCAGTATTTCAATAAGATATAAATATTTGGAAATTGTGAACTGCGAACAAGAAACTATCCGTCTATTGCAGTTTTTGAACGATCTTGGCTGTGATGCCTTTTTCACTTCCATAAATTCCATTCTGTTTTTATAAAATCTTTAAAATTGGTTTTCGAGATCTTCCCAGTAAAACGTTACAAAATCTTTTATCTTCTCATAAGGCACATTATACCGGTTCGGTATCACAAATTGCAAGGAAGATATAATAATTTTTCTTTTATGATTTAAAAAAAACCTCTCTCCTAATGTTGAAATTAAATCATCCAAAATAGTATGAAAATGGATGTGCGATAATAAGTCTGTGGGTCGGAAGTTAGGAATGTTGGGTCCTGTAATTTTTGAATTTGGTTATTTCTTGGTACAGCCACAGTTTTTCAATAACCAAGCCTTTCGAAATTTTCCACAAGAATGCGGCTTAACACATTCTTCAATAATCCTATATCTAACTGTTCTTGCCTTTTCTCTGATAGCTTCAAGTTTAGTTTAACTAAAGGAATTACGAGATTGTTCCTGACTGCGACGAATTAATAAAATTACATTTAACCACTGTACCTTTATACTATTAACGGATATGATACTTGAAAAATTTTTAGTGTTTAAAAATTTCGGGGGGGGGGGCATGGCCCCCTGGCCCCCTGGCCCCCCCCTGG
Source organism: Trachelipus rathkii (assembly GCA_015478945.1). Lineage (NCBI taxonomy): Eukaryota > Metazoa > Arthropoda > Malacostraca > Isopoda > Trachelipodidae > Trachelipus > Trachelipus rathkii. Next base: position 2,357 of record JABUQX010012420.1, read on the forward strand.
ATACGCCACTGTATATATATATATATATAATATATATATATATATATATAATATATATTATATATATATATATTATAATATATATATAATATATATAATATAAGTTATTATTTGTTCAATGATAATTCAAAATGCATACGAATTCACGTAAATCATACACTTACCTAACTTACACTTCCCTTAAACCTCTCATTGGACATATTTCCACTTCACACATCACTAATACTGTAGACTTTATATTCTAAAATAGAAACATTAACCCTAATTACCCACACATTTACTCAGTTTTGGATGTTGTTTTCTTCTTTTGTTTTACGTCAGTACCTGTCCTTTCACCATTTCTTTACTGCGTACGTTTTATTAATGAACATGATATAACCCTCTCACACCCTTTCCCCCTCCTCAAAAAACTCATACTCCTCTCTCTTGATCATAATTTCTTCCATTTTAATAACAACTTCTACAAACAAAACTCAGGCTTAAGCATGGGTTCCCCACTCTCTCCTATACTGGCTAATATATTTATGGAACTCATCGAATTCTACCATATTCTTCCTCATCCTTTGTTATCTAATTCCTTCTGGTTTAGATACGTTGATGATATTTTTGCAGCTTTACCTTTAACTATAAACCCCACCAACATTCTTAACCTTATCAATAATATACATCCCAACATAAAATTTACAATAGAACTTTCCAACAACAACACCCTTTCCCTTCCTTGACACTCTCATTTCTTGGACCCCCCAGAACATCTTACAATTTTCTGTTTACAGAAAACCTACTGCTAACCCTAGCTACACACATTGGTTTTCTTCACACCCCCAAAACACCAAACTCGGTATCCTTTCTTCTTTAATCTCAGAGGCCTCAAAATCTGTTCCCTTCCTTTCTTACAATCTGAAATTAATCTTATTTCTTCCACATTCCTCAAGCTCTCTACCCACAACATATCATTAATACTGCTTACGCCGAGCTAAAATAATTTTTACACCAAACTCAATGAAAAACAGAACACACACTTCTTTTTTACCATTAACCACCCACAAGACACAATACTGTTAAAAAACTACTACCTGAATCCATACACATTTTCTCCTCAAATATTCTCCCCTTTCAAAAAAAATTCTAAACCACACCACACAACAATACTTCACTCACATAGTTTACAAATTCCTTGTTGCAGCAATGTAATTCAAGCAACATCGGGAGAAACTATCCGACTTCACCCGTAGAAGATACCACATAAACAACGATCTAAAAACAGATCCCAATTCTGGCCCTTACCATCCACAGAATCCACCCACAACCACTTTTATAAATGGCTGACGCACATGACAACCCATAATTAACATTGATAACATACACCTGAGAAAACTCTCCGAGTTATTTTGCATTACCAACACCAATAATTTTTAACATACAGAAAAACGAATACATAATAGATTCTATTTTAAACAACATAAACTTCTCACCTTTTTTAAAAATCTAACAAAAAACTTTACTTGATACTATTTTGATTTTAATTTTATTTATTTATATTTAGTCTGTTTATCACACATCTGAAAGAAGGTCACACGATTTGACCGCAAAGCTCATGTATGTATTTATTAATAATATACGTAGACAAACAATACACCCTGCTGAAATTTCTGAATCTAATTTCTCTATAGGCATATTAATATAATATATATATATATATATATATATATATATATATATATATATTATATATATATATATATATATATAATATATATATAATATTATGCGTATTTGTAAAAAAACCGATAAAATAAAATTCACTCATCAAAAAATTGGCGGAGCTTAGTTACGTCATACTAATACTGCTCTCTGATTGGCTATCTATGTAAAGGTCTCTATATATAGGTATATATATATATATATATATATATATATATATATATATATATATATATATTATATATATATATTATATTATCTAGATATATATATATATATATATAGTATATATTATATATATATATATATATACTAATCATATATAATATATTATATAATATATATATATAATATATATATATAGGTTTATAAAGATATGTAAATGAAGGATAAAGAAAATTGGCCACCCTTGGTTCGAACCGGCACTATGCGTCCGAGAATTGAGTCCATTGTCTTAAGAACTTGACCATCGCTGTGACCAGGATGGAATAGTGGTAAAGACGTTGAATTCGATTCCCGGACGCATGAGCGACGGTTCGAAGCATATAGGGTACAGTTTTCTTATTCTTCTAATTAAAGATTTTTAAATTCTTTCATATATTATTATATAGGATATCATTATATATATATATATATATATATTATATATATATATATATATATATATATATAATATATTATATATTATATATATATATATATATATATATATATATATGAACCGAGATGATCTTCTTAATTGTTATGATATAATTAATTTAATCACCCAGACTCATACTGATATAAAAGGGGTGATGTAGGGAAAACCTCTTTTTTCAAATCTTTAATAACATCACTATATTCTAATCACCAACAAAATGGATAATTTCTCCTTTAAATAGGCTTTATGATTTATCTTCATAAAAAATGCAATGATTTGTATTGGCCCGGATCTGTTATTATTTCTTCATTAAGAAATTCTTACAAAAGATCACTTTAATGGTCCTTTAATTATATTATATTTACTATATCATGATCATTTGTATTCGAGTGTATACAGGAAAATATGACCAAAGAAGTCAAATTCTTCCCAACTTATATTATTAAGCTCACTCTTAATATTATAATCACAATATCTTTGTTATATTTAATTTATGTAATTTTCAAAGCCAGGATCAGTGCTCTGCCTTCTCAGTCAAAGGTGGTGTTTAGACTACCCGCTCCTTCTCTGGCTTAAGTTAAGAACACCGGCCAGTAGAAGGAACGATTCTGATAAGATATTTTAATTTTAAATAACATAAAAATAAAAAGTTATGTACAAGCTATTATATATGTAGGAAAATTTAGTTTGCATAGTATACACAACCTTCTTTGAGGCTACTAAGTTCATGCTCGCTTATAATAGCTTTTGCCTCAATAATGAGTTCTATCTTCTCAATTGTATAATAGATTTTAAAGCCATTGGTTTATAGCACTGTATTCAGCGCATTGTGGTGATTTCAAAACAAGCAAGAACATCCAGCCTTTTTTACATTAATTTTTTTTTATTATTTATTATTTTAGAACAAAGAAAAAAGTAATATTGGGTTTCTCTTCTTCTTTAAAATTAAAGATTTTACACGAATTTTCTTTTACAATTTTTAAAAGTCAGTTAGATTGTTCCGTAGAGTTTATTCCTTTACAAGCACAATTCCTTCAACTTTTTTTTTGTTTTTTTTGTCTTTTGTAAGTTGCCTTCTTTCTTATTTCACAATTTTCATGACGTCAGACGTTTGTTTGAATGAGGGGTATTAGCCCCTCCCACTTTACATTGTAAACCAAGATTTTTTTTTCATTTCTTCTCTATTTATGATAACTTAAAGAGTTTTAATTTTAGAACTCCTTGCTACTTTTTAAAACAAAAATTTAAAAGAATAGATTTTCCTACAGACACATAAAAAAAATCATATATATAGATATTTATCATATAAAATTATATTTTTATATACATTTACCCGTGTAATCAGAGGAACCTTCATGATATAAATATTAAAATTAACAAATAAAACCAAAGAAATTTTACATCAAAAATTTTCATGCATGCATTTTAAAAGACCAGTCGTAAAGACCTCAACATATTTTTTTTATAATATAAATTTTATTACCATTTATATCTATTGCAATTTCTTGCCTTCGAAGATTTTTATTACCGAATCATTAACGGTTAACATTAAAAATGCCACTTTACTAAAAAATCTCCGTTCTTATGTTAAAAATTTTAACCTCCTTCCCCTCGATCTTTGGGGAGGAGTGAGAATTAGATGGGACACATCAGCTCTCATCTTCATGAATAAGTTCCCTCTGAATTGTAATATTTAATTAAAAGTTATTTTCCTTTACATGCTAGTTGTTAAACTATTTCGTCCAAGTAATTCCAAACAATTATTATCATCTATAATATTAATAGGTAGCTGAGTTCCAAGTCACTAATCATTCTTAAATAAGAATAATTACAAACTCAAGCAAGCACTAATTTTAATATTATACCTTGCTTGATGGAGTAGCTATGAGCTTGGGGAGAATTGGGTTAGTGGTATTTCTCTGTGACTGTTGGTCATCTTTGTGAGTGCAGCACCAGACTTTTTTTTCTTCCTCTGAGGTCGAACTTTCTACCCCACTTAGGGGGGGTATTTACGGTATTTCTTGAGATGAAGGTAAAGATCGGGCAGCTGCCTTGGGGAGTGGTAATATTTGATGTAAACTTCCCCTTCCCACCCTTAAGTGGGGGGAATTCTTCGTGGAAACCCTCACACAAGCCAAAGTTTTAGGCCTCTTCTTTAGCATTGCTTTTTTTTATGCGCAGTGATATTTTTGAGAGGGTTCTTTTTTTCTCTCAATGGATATCGTCTTTTTATAAACAATTTCTTCACGTTATGCACTTACACTGATAGTTTGAGCTGTACCTCTAAGACTTGATTTTTAAACATACAATTATAAACACTTCACTTGGATTAGGTATTTTTCACTTTTTAATTATCACCGCTATTAATATTTTAAATTGGCCGGTTATAGGGAGGAATTTGGGGGATGTCACGAGGGGTTCACCAGAATATGAGCCAAGATGATCTCCTTAATTGTTATGGCACAATTAATTTAATCACCCAGACTCATGCTGATATAAAAGGGGTGATGTAAGGAAAGCCACTTTTTTTTATTCTTTATTAACATTACTGTATTCGGATCAACAACAAAAAGGATAATTTCTCTTTTTTAATAGGTTCTATGATTTATCTTCATAAAAAATGCAATGATTTGTGTTGGCCCGAATCTGTTACTATTTCTTTATTAATAAATTCTTACAAAAGATCACCTTAATCGGGCTTTAATTATATAATATTTACTATATTATGATCATTTGTATGCAATGATTTGTATTGTTTTGGATCTGCTATTATTTCTTGATTAAGAAATTCTTACAAAAG
>JABUQX010012420.1:10000-15000 GCA_015478945.1 Trachelipus rathkii
ACTCAATCGTCGTTTTCGATCATGTTTGTGAGTCTTTCTAACTACAGTTTAGTTTTTCATATTTTTTCACTTGCTTTCTTGCGTATCTGATAGATTTTCCTTATTTCTTCTCTTGTCTTTTGGTATATCTAAACAGCATTCCATATTTTTTCAATTACCTTCTTGTGTATCTAAACGGCTTTTTTTTTGTCATTTTTTCTTTTGTATCTTGACAGTTTTTTTTTATTTTTTTCATTTTGAATTCTTGTGTATTTAACAGCTTTCTTATTTCGTCAATTAGTGATGTGTATTTAACAAAATTTTCTTATTTTTTCAATTTGTGTTCTTGTGTACCATAAATCTTAACAGCTCTATAACTCCTGGATTTTACACTATTGTGCATCTAAACATCTTATTTCCTCAATTACTTTTTTGTGTATCGAAATAGCTTTCTTATTTTATGAATTTGTTCTGTATATATCTCAACATCTTTTCGTATTTCTTCAATTATTGTGTATCGAAATAGCTTTCGTATTTCATGAATTCGTCCTATATATCATATCATCTTTCTTATTTCTTCAATTACTTTTTTGTTGTATCGAAATAGCTTTCTTATCTAAACATCTTTTCTTATTTATTTAATTATGATTTTGTGTATCGAAATAGCTTTCTTATTTCATGAATGTGCCCTTCATATCTATACATCTTTTCTTATTTCTTCAATTAGTTTTTTGTGCATCGAAATAGCTTTCTTATTTAGTCAATTTGTTCTTTATATCTAAACATCTTTTCTTATTTCTTCAAATAATTTTTTTGTGAATCGAGATAGATTGCTTATTTCATAAATTTGTCCTGTACTATATATCTTAATATATCTTTTTATTTTTTCAAATTTTTTTATGTGCATCGAAATAACTTAATTTAGTCACCTTTTTACTGTATATCTTTCTTATTTCGTCAGTTTGCTTTGTATATCTAAACAGCTTATTTCGCAGTTTGTCTTGTGAATTTAAGCAGATTTTTTACTCCTTCAATTTGCTTTCTTGTATTATGATAATTTGTCATACTTTTTTTTACGACTTGCAAAATTTATTGAAAATTTAGACTGCTTGGTAATTTTTTTATCTTGAATTTTAAATATTTTATTTTAATAAATGTTCTTTTATATATTCCCATCTTACAGTAGCAAAGTTTCAACAGGATGGTGGAGCTACTTCCTATACATACCTAGAATACAAAGGTACAATACCTACTCTAGAGGCCTTTTCACTCTGCTTTCGGTTTAAGCTATACACCTTCAGGAAAAATACTGTGTTATTTTCTTATGCTGTTCCTGATTTTAAGAGTGAATTTTTTGTGGGTATGTTATCATATAATTTAAGCATTTCGTATAATTTATAAGTCAGAAGTCGAATCCTTTATCGAAGCACTTTTTTATAACTTTCAGATTTACATTTAAAAGATAAATATCAAATTATTAGAGCATCTTGCTGTTCGAATGATTTTTTGAGTGGCACTTATCTATCAATAAATAGGTTTCAATGGTTTTCCTTCTGTACAAGTATAAGCCCGAAGAATGGATCTTATTATCTTGCATACAAAGGAGAAATTATTTCCATCATTAATCGATCTGAGACAACAATCTGGGATAGATCCTATTTGACTGGTTCAGGAAATTTCTTCATTGGACAGGATCAAAATGCAAACAGAAACATATACAACCTGTACAGAAGTTTGAGTGGAGAAATGGCCGATGTTTATATGTATAAAGGCGTGTTAACAGAAGAAGAAATGATTAATTTTACACTTTGTAGAGGAAAGATTAACAGGGAATCAATTATGTCTTTTCAAAATATAGAAGAAGACTTTAGTAATAACAATGTGAGTATTCTATCAATTGACTCTTCGGAATTCTGTAAAGAAGAAAATTATTTCCTCAAAATTTTTCCCGAAAGAAAAACGTTTAGACACACAATTTCTTTTTGTCATTCTTCTGGAGGGGAATTGTATCAGCCTATGAATGATGATGAAAATAGTGACCTTTTCCAGAAAGCAAATATGTCATTCTTATGTGGCCATAGTACTACACTCTATAATGACGCACTATGGTTAGGAATTGAAGTTTCCCCCGATAATAACACTTGGCAGAACTATATAACTGGAGAAATCGTGAACTACACAAACTTTGCTTCAACGGAGAGTAAAGCAAAGGGTGATTTTCGTTGCGTTACTTTTTACGCATGCGATGATGGATCTTATAGATGGTCAGGAAAATGGCTCATGAGGGATTGTGGTGATAGAAGGAAAACGGTATGTAAATATACTTCAGCGCCTAGATTAAGGCTAAGAGGTTTATGCGGGTATACTCTTTTTGACAGACTTTATTCCTTCTCTCCTGACATTAACGATAACGTGTTTTACGGCATTAATTTTACCGTTATCAAGCCACTAGACTATGTGGATAAAGATTCGGTTGGTTTTTGGCAAATTAAAAGAAAAGATGAGCCAAATCTAAAGGCGGTACTTAAAAGACTATCCATACTTCATTATCCAATTGGTAAAAATATATGGTCATTTGAGAATGATAGGTGTAATGTTCCTGAGGCAGAATTGATGTTAACAGCATGTATAGCAGGGGAGTTTTCATGTAGTGATGGAACATGTATAGAACTTTCTTATAGATGTGACTTAAGATTTAATTGTGAAGATGGTTCTGATGAGGAAGATTGCTATTCTTTGATTCTTCCACCTAAATATTTTCCTGATATCCCTCCCCCAACACCCCATGATAAAGGAACTAACGACATCTCATTATTGTTAAATATATTAAATATTTTGAATTTCGATATAGAAAGCTTCAGGATTGTTTTCGACATGTATATTAAATGTTCATGGATTGACCCAAGACTGAGGTATAAAAATCTTAAGAATTCACTGAAGCAAAACAGAGTAGAAGATATGGGAAAACATATTTGGAAACCTGCGTTTTCCTGGCAAGGATCACAAAACACTTCATGCGATATAACACAAAGAAAATCAGTTTTTTCTGTCCTTAGGAAAAGTGACGCACTTCCAGATAACGACGAATTTGTCACTGAAGGTAAGCAATAAGTATTTGTAGCATCAAGGTATGGATGAATTCTACAGTAAGGTTAATACTGAATATTCACATCATTTGCTTATAATTATACTTTTTTAAACGTTTAATTTATACTTTTTCAAGCATTTTGATATCATTATTCATAAATGCTTTTCTACTTAATTCGAGTTAGTAATGTCTGTATATATATATATATATATATATATATATATATTATATATATATAATATATATATATATATATATATATATATTATATATATATATTATTATATATATTAAATATATATATATATATATATATATATATATATATATATATAAATGAAATTTAAATTTTGCACAAAAAAAATTCAAACTAAAGACCAAAGCTTTTATTTTAGGTTCCTTTGCATCCCATTAGGCATAGCATAAAGCAGTAGAATCGGATTTGGAATCAGAGCAAGGGAATTGCGGAATTGGTAAATTTTGGATGAGGCGGAGTCGGAAAGTTTTCTAAAATTTTGGGTACTAAATCGGCGGTAATAATATATATAGATATATCTATTTTTATATATTCTGAGACATCTAAGATACAACCTAATAAGGCTGTATATCAAGTTTTCGTTGTTCTCTGTCAATATTTCAGATTTTGGGGTGAGTACCGCGTCTGGTGGTATGGGGCATTTTTCTTTCCCTTTCCTCATGATATGAGGTGCATCCTCAGGTGGAAGGTGTAAGGTCAGAGCGCACGGCAGTCAGATGGGGGACGAGCACCGGCAGGAAGTTCATATTTACTAACCGGGGTGGTCGTATCTAAAGATACAACCCTACAAGAATGGTCTCGTACTACAGTGCAGCTGGAGAAGTTTATTTCAGTTTCTTTGTCAATATTTCAGATGTTAGGTCATAGGGGCTGGTACCCCGTATATTTGGTAGTGTGCTCGAAATCGGGGAGCCTAAAACTGTTCAAGAAGGCTTAGATAAGCTAAGTTATATATGTCATGCATATTCAACTATATCATTTTTAACCGAATATACCATGAACAAATTTTTATTTCTTGGTAAATAAGTTTATGGAGCAGAAGCCAGCGCGATACATTCTACAGATTATTCACATTCCTCTAGAGTGTTAGTGGTGAAAAAAAAGAACAGTTTATCATCAAACATATAAAGTAATTCGTTGTCTGAACTAAAATGTGTCTTAGTAAAAAAATTTCATTAAGTGTATGTCAACATAGTTCAGATTTTGGGCGGGAATTGATTTGAGTCACCGGCACACACCGTCTGGGCGTGAGGTACAGCCCAAGGAATCATTTTACACCTCACGGGGGGTCTAAATCCTTAAGATTGAACATCCGTCAAAGTAACGGTTTGTTATAAATTGCTGCCGGGCGAGCTCTCATCAAGTTCTAATTGTTCCAAATATTTCAGTTATTTGGTAGAAGCCCCTAACCATTTAGGGTGTTGTAGGTTGGTAACACCTTTTAAGCGCTGGTCACTCTTTGGTTAATCGAATTTGGTCAAATCGGTCTTTTGGGATTAAGTACTTTGCAAATATACTTGGATTTGAGTAGTTTCTTCTTAATTATATGGCGCACGATCGCTCTGACAACGTCATTTTACGGCATTTTTTTCGCATGGGCACTGTCGAGAGAAGGCCTTGGAATTTAAAGAATATCATTTGGACATCGCATGAAATAAGAGTTGTATGAGTAGCAGCCGTTCAGAGTGTGCTTCTTTATTCATAGGGATTTGCATGTTAGTACATCAGTTGGAATTCAAACGTCTTTTCTTGCGGATAAACACCAGAATGTCAATATTTCAGATTTTGGAGGCTGGGAAATGCACTCCTTCTGGGGCGAGGCCTAAACGCATGGCTCATAGATTATGTTGCACTATAGATTGCCGGGAGTTGCGGATCTTATATGCAAAACATCAA
>JABUQX010012420.1:32500-35000 GCA_015478945.1 Trachelipus rathkii
GCCACTTTATCTTCTTTATATCTTCGAGCGTTTAGGCTATGCTCTCCTCAGTCATTGAGAGCTGAAACCGACTTTATATTTAATACATTTAAAAATTTAAAATATCCCATTCACTGTATCAATAAAGCTTTTCACAAAGCCAAATTGAAGTTTTATTCAGGAGTTAACACAAGAGAAAAACCTACTAGTTCCTTTTTGCCCCTCCCCCATATCCCTTTGGGTCCCATAAAAAAGTTTATCCCTCAAAATGTTAATATTGTTCCTTCCAATAATTTACTGCTAAAAAAGCTGCTTTGTCCCCCGAAATCCGCGAATATAAAAACAGGCCCTGTGGTTTACCGTGTCCCTTGTTTACACTGTTCTGACTCATATTATGGCGAGACAAATGATTTTGAAAGGCGTCGAGAGCAACACAAACAAGATTTGCTATCTGGCAGAATTAATTCAGCGTTGGTAACACACAGATCAACCCGGAATCATACAATAGATATTCAAAATATGCAACCAATCTCCTCTGCCCCACAAATCAATAAAAGAAAAATTATTGAAGCATATTTCATAAAAAATTCAGGGAACTTCAATAAACAAGACGGTGAGCTAAAAATAGACTTCATTCAGAATATAGCATTAGGATCGTCAAGAAAAATAAAAAAAATAACATCCAACTAAAAAAATTTATTCTTTGCTTAAAATTTATGGAATGAACTCTTACTCTTGAACAAGGTCTGAAAGAAAGAACAGACGAAAGCTAGAGTGGGCCCGTCATTTTGGGCATTATATTATTGTTATATAGCAATGTCAAATTAATTAAATTGTTTTGTGAAATATTTTAATATGTTTTAATTAAAAAGTTTTAATGAATAGTTGAATTAATTAAAGGGCAATCAAACCTTAGTAAATATTTGCAAACGTTTTAAAGTTTGGTAAAATCTATATATATATATATATATATATATATATATATATATATATATATATGTATATATTTATATATATATATATATATATATATATATATATATATATATATATATATATAATATATATATATATATATATATATATATATATATATATATATATATATGGTATATATATATATATATATATATATATATATATATATATATATATATATATATATATATATATATATATATATATATATATATATATATATATATATATATATATATTATAATTTTTCATTTCTTTTTTAAATATCTTACCACTTCTCACGAGACTTGCTTCTTCCCATCCAACTACCGAAGTCCTCTACTTAGGGGACTTCAACGTACACCACACTGAGTGGTTGGGCTCCTCTCATACTGATTCAGGTGGGAAGGAGGCCAAAACATTCAGTATTCTCAACGATCTGGAACAGTTGATTAAAGAACCTACACACATCCCAGATCGTCCTAACCAATTCTTGAACACTCTTGATTTATGCTTCCTCACTTCTCCTTCTCGTTACAAATACACCATTTTCCCTCCTATCGGTAATTCCGAACACAATCTTGTAGCTCTAAAGTACAACACTTCATTTCCAGCAGCTCTGCCCTGCACTAAGCGAACTTTCTGGCACTTTAATCGGGCTAATTGGGATGCATTGCGTCGCTTCTTCGCAAACTATCGTTGGAATGAATCATGTTTTGTTCCGGAGAACGCCTCTGTGTCTGCTGAAAAGGTAGGGGGCGTGATCACGGAAGTGATGAACAGGTTCATTCCATCTTAAGCTAAATCCTTTTCTCCTCATAATCCATGGCTCGATGGCTCTTGTTCTCGTGTCATTCAGGAGCATGACATTGCGTATAGGGCGTGCAAAACTCTAGTTCTCCTATCAATCTAACTAATTTTCATTCTGCCCGGAATCGATGCAGGGACATTATTCGACTGGCCCAGCGTTCTTACATTAAAAAGAAGTGTGCTACCCTTCTTGATTCTCCTTCTGAAAAATTTCTGGCCTCTTGCCAAAAACATCTCCAATAATTTCTTTAATTAAATCTGCCTTTCACCCTTTTATCTGTTCTGACGGTTCTGTTGCTAACACTCCTTCTGAAGAGGCTAATCTCTTTGGTCTTCTTTTTTCATCTAATTCCACCCTGGATGATTACGGCTCCCCTCCTCCTGTCCCATCCCCTGTCAGGTGTCCCATGTCTCTATCTGTCGTTACTCATGATCAGGTACATGGGATACTGAGATCTATGAACGTCCGGAAGGTCAATGGCCCAGATGGCATTCCTTCTCTTGTTTTGAGGGAGTGTGCTTCTGAATTGGCGCCTGTTCTCGTTCAACTCTACTCTCTATGCCTTAATACTAATACTTTCCTCAGTGCTGGAAGCACGCTTTTATAATAATATTAATAATAATAATAATAATAATAATAATAATAATAATAATACACACACACACACACACACACACACACACACACACACACACAATAATAATAATAATAATAATAATAATAATAATAATAATAATAATAATAATAATAATA
>JABUQX010012421.1:7500-10000 GCA_015478945.1 Trachelipus rathkii
AGACAAGGTTACACCAGGTGAAAAAATTCAGAAACATAATATTAGTTATTTTAATTGAACTCAATTTTTTTTAAATAGGTATATGAGCGACTTAGCGTCTTCACGTTTTAAAAATATTTTTATTAAAAATTTAAAATATATTGATTTATTAACTTAATTACTTTTTCATCATTAGGTGGTTCATTCATTCAATGATGCCACTGGATTTAGCTGATGATCCTTACACGAAGGAGATGTTTTACCTCATTAATCCCGAGTTTCATCCCACCTCAAGGAGGACTTTGAGCAGGGATATTGAAAAGCTGATGCAAAAGGGGAAGACTCGACTGATAAACAACCTCTTCCACCAGAAGTGGGTGGCCACTACAGCCGACAGTTGGACCGCCCACAATAGGTCCTTCTTGGGAATGACAGTCCACTGGATTGACAGGGTCAACCTCAAAAGGTGCCATGCAACTTTGGCGGTCAGGGAGGTGAAGGTAAGAAAATTAAAAAGTTAAATTTTGTCATTTTATACCTTAGTCTCATAACCATAAGAACATATGAGGTGTAAATATTATTTAATTTACAGACTAAAACAATAAAATTATTGTCTTTAGGAAAGGCAAACTCACCAGTTACTGGGGAAACTAATCACAGAGATTCATCATGAGTTTAGCATCCACGGTAAGGTGAAGGCCACCACTACGGACAATGGCACCAACTACGTGGCAGCCTTCAACGCCTTTGGTGAGTCCAACCAGGACCAGGAGAACCTTCCTATGGACCCTGATTATCCTGACTTGGAGATTGTGGATCTCCAGGAGCTCCTGAGGGCTGAGGGTGACAACCCAAGTCTGCCGCCTCAACACCGCTGCAGGTACTTAGAATTCGCGAAAACTAGTGCTAAATGCTACTAATATATATTAATAATATTATTAAGTAATAAGTATTAACAAATAAAGATTTGTCATTTAAGATTTAACTAATAATCTTTGAATTTCTTGAATTAAATATCTTATTGTTTCAGTGCTCACACACTCAATCTGTTGGCGACAACAGATGTGAGTGATATACAGGGCTGGAGCAAGGGGGGCTCACAGTGGAGGAGGACCATAGCTAAGATCCAGGCCCTGTGGAACCTTCAGAACAGGGCCCCAGTGGTGGCCAACCAGATCAAGATTGTCGCCAAAAGAAAACTGAAGACTCCTGTGGTGACAAGGTAGTAGTAGTTACTATTAAAAAAAGAAATTTAGCGTAAGAAATTGTTGCCGATTAATTATAGACAAGTTCATTTTATAAGTTTTTGATATTTTATATAAAGTTATATTTATTTCTGCAGATGGAACTCCCTATATGATAGTGTGATGGTCCTTCTGGAGGTTTTAAGGGTCGAAAACCAAATGGATGCCATAAACACCATCCTCATCAAGCAGCCCAAGGGAGGTTCCCCTCTCACAGAGGTAGACGTCGAGGTAAATATAAAGTATTTTTAAAGTAGCAATTGCTCTTTTAATATTTTTATTTATAATTTAATAAATTTATTAAATTATAAATCTCCTCACAAACCCAAACCCCCTCCATTAATCCCTGTTCTGTACCTGTACCATCGCTCTTGCTTGCCCAACACTCATATCGCTACTTCGTAAACAATCTCTAACTGAATATATCCACCTTTTTTTCCGGTCGTCCGACAGGCAAAACACTCTCACATGTGCTCTTATACACTTTCTTAACCAATATGGTGTTCTCCACCTTCTCCACATGTCCAAACCATCTTACAAAATCCTCATCAAATTTGGCAGTCTTTTCCCTTACCCGCAAGACACGCTTCCATGATAAACTCGTTCCTCATCTTATCCAATCTCCTAACTGCCAAGAACGCCCTCAGATTGTCCATCTGTACAACCCTCACTCTTGATCTATTCGCCCTATTCCATACAGATACCTCGCTCTCGTGCTCCCGTATTTTTATTAATAATCAATTATGCTTACGTAACTAAGCAATATATTAATTTTCACTCTTTCAGGTCATGAACGAGTACACATTGGTCATGCAGCCTGTGGCGCAGTGTCTTGATATGCTTCAGGGGGAGAAAAGGGCATACATGGGCACCCTCCTACCCCAACTTTGGTTGATGAAGACCAGCCTTGAGGAGAAGAGTGAAAATATTCATCTTGTGTATGCAAGGCCACTAGTACAGGCCCTCCTCAGTGGCTATGAAAAGAGGTTTGGCCACCTCTTTCAGAATAGGGATCTCCTTATGGCCACTGCCCTTCACCCCTCCTTCACCCTTAAGGCCCTAGAAAGCATTGCACCTGACATGGTGGAGGAGATCGGGGACAGGATTACCCGGAAGATAGGGGACTCCATCAAACCCACTGAGAAACAGCAGCAGCGTCAGCTTGGCCAGCCAACAGAAAAAGAACCCCACAATTCAGACGCACTCCTATTCAGTAAATTGTTTTCTAGAGTATTGGTACGCAGAGCAAGCCAGCAACAGGATGTGGAAATCGTCAT
>JABUQX010012421.1:27500-35000 GCA_015478945.1 Trachelipus rathkii
TAAAGTTTTGGTAATATTACGTAGCTCCCTACTGATGCGTTTAAAATTATATTATCTGAAGATTTAGATGGCGAAAAAATAAAAGGTGGATTTTATAAACCAGGAAAATACAGAAATTACATTAATCCTAAATGTAATGTATATAAAATAGAAAAAATATATTAGGTACAAAGGTCGAGGCCGAGCTAAACAGTATTTGGTGAAATGGAGGGGATATCCTGCTAAGTTTTAAACTTACAAAAAACAATTTGAAATTAAGAAACATTAATAATCAGTTGCCATTATAACCATGGAGAGTGTAGATCACTTTTATTTAACTCTCCATCTTCAGCCTCTTTGGATTTACATCCTAATATAAAAAACTCTCGGATTTTACAACTGTGTTAATGAATCCTATACAGCTTGAAAGAGAGGTATACGAAGTAGGATTATGTGAAATTATATTAAATACGGACATAGAAAATTTACCTCACAATCTATTCTGGATGGAGTGTAACAGAAGTGTAGAATTGTTGAACTATTTACAAGTGAAAGATTACTCGTGAATTAAAGGACTACACTACAATTGTTACAAAGCTGAAGCGACCTATCAATGGGACAAAGAATACTGCTTTTGACAGGAATTTGACTCTGCGGAGGGCATATTTTAAATCGGTACCTTGCTATTTTTAGTTATTTAAACGAATTTCTTTTGATATGAGATTATCGTGAAGACTTGGGTTTACAAACAACTGATATGCGTACCCTAATGAAGATAAAGTAATAATTATCTTTAAGATCAAAAAGTAATTTTTTTTATGTATATGTTTTTCTCAGTCGATTACCAGCAACGTAAAACATATTCCGTAAACTCTTATGGGAGTTGGATATACTTCAATGATATCCCTACTATGTTTGCAGAGGGTTATACTATCTGTGTTGAGAATAACCCCAGGACCGGACAATTGAACAAACGACGAAGCAGACCGAGTACTGCATTATACAATACCCCTCCGAGATTTGCTAACCATCCAGGTTATGGCTTATGTATATTACAAATATAATTGTATCATCAATATGTTAGGTAATACCTAAAGCTCCTTATTAAGAGTTAGTTATATTCCCAAAGAGAGTTTAAAGTGTTATAACATTCCTAATGTTCATTATCTCCTGCCTGAACTAGATCAAATTTTGACTCTGTACGCTTGCATATAAAAGATGTAGAAGGAAATCCCTTCCCCTTTACATACGGGGCATTGTTGTGCAACGTACATATTAGAAAGAAACAGATGCAGTAACTACAGCAATAATGGGATTATATTAAGAAGGGTTGTGAGGTCAGTTAATTTTTTCATCATTACATACTCTCACAGTGTAAAAATAGTATAAGAAAGACCGTTTCTGTAATAATGGAAGATGAAAGGGTGTTCAGAGGGGTTAAAAATGCACGAGGGTATGGTTCTGTGCTGGATTTTTTGCCACGTTATGGAGAAGGTCAAGGCCTCACTCAGGAGGAGGTGGGGAATATATAGGTGTAAAAAACTATAAGAACAGGTCTGCATACTATGCAAAGATATTGCGGCATTGAGCAACCCCCGGTGCATCTGTAAAAAGACCGCGTATTGCCGATGTGTTTTCAGATGAGATGTTGATTTGATGTTTAATCGTTAAAAATAAGACGTAAAAATGTCGCCAGGTCAAGGTTCGAGGGGAACAGAAGATTGTCGATAAAGAAAAAACCTAAAGCGGAAAAAACTCTAAAAGAGAAAAAATTTTGATGTTATTTTTATATATAACAATTAACAAGTAACTTTTACATGAGCTGCGTATTACTGTATATAAGTAACGTTTTTCATGAAATTGTTCATTATACGAGCAGAGCTCACACATACAAGATGCATTTCCTTCATCCTTCTAGTCCTGATTGTTGTAAGAGTGAATTGGATCTCTTTCTCCATAAACCCCTACCAGATTGCCGTAAGCGAAATCCAACTTATCAGTATTAATCCTATGCATTCAATTACCAATACAGATGTTTCCTCTAGAGTTCAATATTCCAGGCACTTCTGATCAATACTTAGACCCATCTAATGTGTTTTATATGTAAAAACGAAATTGACAAAACCTGTGATGGTACAGATCTTCCTACGGTGTACGAACCCAATTATATTATATTACAGAATCAAATTTCCTAATACATGGTTCAACTCGTGTTTGGAAGCTATTCGAACGGAACTTCACTAGGTCGTCAGCGGCTAATTACCTTATAGAAGCTATATAGAGCATTTGTTAAATTATAGACGATGCTAAACAATCTCATCTCCAATCATGTGGTTTTTATAGTTCAAAGATGAGGCTGCACATATATGATAAAGCAGCTAAAGTCATAAATAATCTTATGAATATTTTACGGTCGTATTTAAATTGGGTTTGATATCTTTCTCAAAGAAAGACTCATTCTACCATCTGTGTAGATACTAAGAATTAGTTATGTCCCGATCAAATCCTTAAATTTGCTCTTTAAAAAATAAAAGTTAAACCTACTGTACAGTTGTATGCCCCAGAACCTGTTTCAAACTGTAGGGCCTATCTCTATGTTAGAAAAGGGAAATTATCACCACAGCGTCATTTGGAAATTGAAAAGTCACTCGCTTTTTGAATACTACAGCTAAAATCCATTAAGAGAGTTGAAATCAAGATATTTTAAATTTTCACTCCAAGATTTCGAGTATCAATGTCCCTTAAATTGTAACGGGAAATTTACCACAGGAAAAGTAATAATAGGGATTGCTGGAACAGAATCTACTCAGAGAATTATAAAAAGAATCACCCTATAAATTCACACCTTTTGGACTTAGTGGTATTAGTTTACATGTGATGAATTACTTCCACGCGACCGTGGATTATGTGTGAAATGTTTTATACAACGCGAGCCTATCTCTCTGTACTCGTCCTTTTTACGATCTTAATAGCCCAATACTGTATCATTAATATTAGTGGGACAGCTTAAATCTTGAAAGAATACGCAAGAATAGTAATTTTTATACGCCTATGATCTTGACTGCCCAGACGCTTTCAGCTTTGTAAGCGCCATCATTTAAACATTTTGAGAAAGGGTACATTAGGACTGTCTCTCTTTTGGATCAAGTCTACAATCACCCATTACTGTAGTGGTCTATCTTGAACATTCTCAACTCATGAAATTGACAGAGTACGCAACGTGCTTTTGAATTATTAAAAGATGAATGAAGAGGAAATAAATTCGGTGTTTAAAAATGAACCTCGCTTTTTTAGGAGTGTTCGCTATTAATGAAGTAGACAATGTAAAGCTGGAGAAGGGATTACGCTGCTTCGTATTCAAACATCAACCTCGTCACATCACCTCAACAGGACATTGAATTTCCGTTTATAGAGCAAAAAACGATATTGTTCAGAAAATTTTTACTTTAAACTGAAAAGTGACATGAACAAAACTAATATGATTGTGATTTTAACATTTTTTTTTATAATTTAAAATGTAAAGTTATGTAAAAAAACTATGGCTACCCCGTTCAACCCTTATATTCTAATTTATGTGAAGTCTATTGTATTTATTTCATATGTTTTTTAATATTTTATTGTGTTTTAATAACTTGTAAATATATTGAGCTAAAAATTTGTATGTCAATGATTGTATAGTTTCTATTATGTAATAAATGCTTTAAAATGAAAAAAAACGCGATTTTACTACCTTTAAAACTCGCTTATATATATATATATATATTATATATATATATATTATATTATATATATATATAATATATATATATTATAATATATTATATATATACTATAATATATATATTATATATAATTATAATATATATATATATATTTTTTATTTTAATTATTATATTAAATTTATATAAATTATATTATTAAAAATAATATAAATTATATATATTAAATATAAATATATATATATTATATATATATATAATATATATATATATATATTATATATAAATATATATATAATTATATATATAATATATATACATATATATGCATATATATTTAAAACAAAAATGTTTTAATAAATTATTAAAATTTTTTTAGTAAAATAAAATGTGTTTTATATAACAGACACTCTTTGTTTTTCTTCTTACATTACAATTTTTAAAATTTATAAATAAAAAAAAATATTAAAAGAAAACTAATGTTAATAAATATATGATGTAAAGCATTAAAGCATAAACAGTAAATCAGTTAGAAGCAAGTAAAACAAAGCGCCACCAGCACGCAAACGATGAATCAGACCAGTATCAGGCTGCTTACTTTCCTCTGTTGCTAGCAATTGAGCTATTGATTTACTGTTTTTACTGTTTAAGGTCTGTAAAGTATACGTTTTTAATAAAATTTCTAAGTATGAGATAAAAATGAATGACTCATAGTATATTTGAAAAGGAAATTCTTTGAATAGTACATTGATATCATATTTATCGTTCGCGCGGTTAATTATAGCGCTCCTCCTCGCGGCGCGCGCGGGGGGCAGGTTACGCGGAATATTGCGCCTGCGGCGCACGCGGCGGGCGGGTTTCGCGGCGGGGTCACCTGCGGACGCGGACTCGGAAACGTTTGCGTCACTGCCCAAATGTGTTATCTCTTTAGATTATATATAAATTCAGTCATCTAGAAGAAGTGCTAGAAAAAAGGCTAACTCATACTGGAATCTAGCAACTTATGAATATACACCAATCGATTCCTCATTCACCTTATACCTAGGGGTAGACACCAATATTTGGGCTATTCGTAGGCTCAGGGGAGGCTAGAAAAGGCTTTGAAAAAAGTGGCACTCAGTTGGCACTATTTGGGCATCAGTTGGCACTATGTGGCTCTCACTTGGCACTATGTGGCACTCACTTGGCACGCATTGGCACTCATTGGCACTCACCTGGCACTATGTGGCACTCACTGGCACTCATCTAATATTCATAGAACACTAATAGAACACTCCTAGACCACTCCTTACGTGATTGGAAACCATCAAAAGTTTGAACAGTCAAAGTTGAACGTCAAGATGAACCACAAAGATGACGTCATCAAATTTTCGAAGTCATCAATAATGCTGAGCCTTCAAAGTTGAGCCATAACAAAGTTGAGCCATCAAAAGTTTGAGCCATCAAAGCTGAGCCATCAAGAAAGGTCGGTTTAAGTTGAGGCATCAAAAGCTGCGGCATCAAAGTGGAGGCATCAAAGTTGAGGCATCAAAGTTGAGGCATCAAAGCTGAAGGCATTAAGATATCGAGTGTGTGTTATCTGTGTGTGTGAGTGTAAGTGGATATGGAGGAGGTGTAAGTGTCTATGGGTGAGTGTAAGTGTCTATGGTGAGTTTTGTAATTGGTCTAGTTGAGTGTAAGTGTCATGGGAGGGATGTAAGTTGTCTATGGGTGGGTGAGACGTGTATGTGTGAGTGTAAGTGTATATGGGTGAGTGTGTGTAAGTGTCTATTGGTGAGTGTAAGTGTCTATGGGGGGGTGTAAGTGTCTATGGGTGGTGTGTAGTGTGTGTATATATGTCATAGGGTGTGTGTGTAGTTAGGTGTAGGTGTGGAGCAGGGTGGGTGTATGTATCTATGGCGGGTGCTGTGTTTGTATTATTAGGCGGTGTATGTGGTCTAGGTAGGGTGGATGGTTAAAACACTTTGGTTTAAACCATTGGTTTTTTAATGTGGTGGTTTAAACCACATAAAAAAACCAATGGTTTAAACCATAAAAAAACCATGCATAAATATTAAAAATGTATTTATTTAATTTTCTTTAGCTTGTTGATATGGTTTTCTCAATTTTCAATCGAAAAGTAACTGAAAGGCAATAAAAAATTTTCTGCTGATTTTATAAATTATTGTGAGAATGATTATATATATATATATATTATTATATGATATATATATAATTATATATATTATATATATATATATATATTATATTATATATTATATATATATATATATATATATATATTATATAATATATATATATATATATATAATATTTATACGTATATATATATATATATAATATTATATATATATCATATATAATATATATAGCTATATATTATATTATTATATATATTATTATATATATATATATATAATATAATTTAATATATATATATATATTATATATATAATATAATATATATATATATAATATATATTATTATTATTATATTTGTAAATTACATGTTTAAAACATGTTTTGTTTCGAAGCTCTTGAGGATTTCATTTTCTACCCTTCGATGCCACATTTCAAAAGATTATAATTAAAACTCATTTGTAGAATGTGTGGCCACAGCATCAACCAATCTAGAAGGCAATGACTGTAAACTAAGTGAGATGTTTTATATTTGGAAAAATTATGAATATGGAGCTAGAACAGCTTATTCCACCACTCAACAGACAAGATTTTTTTAAAACAAAAATTAAAAAGAGGTATCATCAGAGAGTAAACAACTCACTACTGCATATATTTTTACCGAGGTATTTATCAGACCACAGTACTGCAAAGGGATGAGTATTCTAAAAGCAGTGGAACTTATGAATAAAATTAAGAGAAATTCTCCTCCATTTCAAAAAAGTTACCTATTTGTGATGAGATCTCTGTTGTCAGCAGTGACTCCTTCATCTTGGTTACAGATCTCTCAAAGAAAAATTATGAGAAGGTTCATATATTAAAAATAAGCATATTTGTCCAACTTCATCAACTTCTATGGTTGAAAGGGTTATTTTCCAACTTTTGGACTGGGTGTACAGCAAAACCATGTAGAAATAGTTGGGCAACAGCTAAAGGCAGCGAAATATTTTTTGTATTAAAATTCTTATTGATAATTTCAGTTTCGACATTTAATGATGAATCTCTCTGCTCCATCTTCTCCTCTATTCTTCTACTCTCTCTCTCTTCTTCTCTCTCCCTCTTCCCTCTCCATCTCTCTCTCTCTCTCTCTCTCTCTCTCTCTCTCCTCTCCTCTCTCTCTCTCTCTCTCTCTCTCTCTCTCTCTCTCTCTCTCTCTCTCTGTTATATATATATACATATATATAATATATATATTATAGTAAACATTATAGTATATAATATATATATATAATATATATAATCTATATATATATATATATTATATATATATATATATATATATATTCCTAGTATTCAAATATTAAGGTAAATAAGAATTCATTAGTATATCATATAGTGTTAATTGAAATAAACTGTTTTTTATTTTGATGGTGTGAATAATAAAAGTATAAACCCTTTTTTTCGAAAGAATAGGCTATGTTAATATATGATTAATATACCTCTTATTTTTTACTATGAGTTAGTTAAAACTCAAAAAATAATTAATAATCTTATAGCCTAGTTGACAGTTAATCAAGAAAAAATTTGAAAAAATCTTAAGAATCTAAAGAATTTTCAAATATGTAGGTATGATAGCACATGTGGCGAATCTGGGGTATCTATAATTTATAACAGTTTCCAGTTA
>JABUQX010012422.1:5000-21265 GCA_015478945.1 Trachelipus rathkii
TGTGGATGTTATCTGCATCACAAATATATACTATATATATATATATATATATATATATATATATATATATATATATGTATATATATATATATATATATATATATATATATATATATATATATATATATATATATATATAATATATATATATATTATATATATATATATATATATATATATATATAACTCTATATATATATATATATATATATATATATATATATATATATATATATATATATATATATATATATATAATATAAGACAGAGGTTTTAAAATTCTATTTTTTAATTTTAAGAATTTTCTTATTTAATTAAATTATTTTTGAAGCAACATAAACAAATTTCTAACTAAATTCTAATTATTGTTCTTTATCGCGTTTATTGCAGTGATAACTCTTTCTGTACATTTTTATGAGGATATGTTTAGCACCGAGAGGTTGCCACTGAAAATGTTTTAATTTTTTCCTGAATGGCTTTAGAATAGTCGTAAACTTGTGTCAATTGAGGTAATAAAAAACAAAAAATAAAATAAAAAAGAAGCAGAAATTTAATTATCTTATTTCATTCGTCTCAAAGTGTTTTAAACTTCCATTTAATAACCATTATCTTAAATAAAAGTAAGGAGAGATAAGCAGGAATTATTTACATTTAAGTCAATGTAAATAATTAATCTAATATTCGTCGTTAATATTTTTCACTCATAAAAAAAAAAACATGGAAGATTTTCTGACAAAGAAGAAAAAGTACACTGTGCGACTACTGATGACATGACAAGTGATGTATGAAAAGGATTGAGATAAAATGGAAATTATACAATAAGACTGATGGAAGAAAGTACAAAGTATAAGAGAAATGGAATAAGTGTGGACAAGAGAAACGGGATGACTTAGAAAGTTGCTCCAAGTACCTAGAGATAAAAGAAATAAAGATTGCGAAAAGTTCTGGAGAGAAGCGAAGAAAATTTACAAAAGAAGAGCAGATGAGATAAGGCATGAGGAAGGGAGATCAAAATCACGGACTTTGTGGAAGAAGAATGAAATGAGTGATTTTGTTAGGAGTCCTAAATCTATAAATAATAACAAATGTGACTTTCTTCCGGTAAGATTGCAAACCACCAAGGTCTGAAAATTCGCAATTTATGACTGAAAACTCATTCTTATTTTAAATCTTAGAGAATGTAGAACTATTTGTAAGAATTGGAGAGATTATGATATAATTTTCAAAGGAGTGGAATATATTAACGTGGCATAAATATAGATATAAAAAATTACTTTTGATTAATACAAAGGAAATGATTTCTGGATAGGTGTTTATAATAGTTGAATATCCAAAATCTTTTTTGATCTTTCTTTACTATGCCATTTAAGAATCAAGTCTTAGGGAATATCACAACAAATCGTTTCATTAATAAATTATGTTAATTATATATAAAAATAATTAATTATTATTATTATTATTAATTATTATAATTAATATATAATAGTTATTTATTAATAATTAGTATGATATATGGTATTATTATTATATTATTAATAGATTTAAATTAATTTAGATTATATTATATTTTAATTATTAAGATTATTTTACTTCTAATTTATTAAAATTTCAGAGAGAGAGAATACAAATAAAATTGAATTTTTATAATTAGAATATAAAGGTTCTATATAACAGAATAATGAGCAACCACGAGTATACTATTCTTAATTATATCTCAATTTCTTTACGTTATTCATATTTAAAAAGAATTATATAAAAAAAGTAGTTTGAAGTGACACACGAAAAGTAAGTACAAAGCATACAGAAAAATGCTAATTTAGGTGTTGGAGTAGCGTTTACAACATTTGCAGCAAAGTAAAGTTTTATAGACCTACACTTTTCGACTTATATATATGAAGAAGACCAATGTAATGTTAGAAATATTCAAGATATAATTTCCGTGACCTTGGCTATGTGCTTCGCTAGAGAGCATGTTGCAAGCGGAGACGAAACGTCAACTCATTGTTTTTTTTCATAGACACTATAATAACACGCTCCGACTTAAGTGCTCGAGTCTTGTAAGTTCATGTCCAGTGTAGAGTTCGTGATGCATGATAAATCATTATTTTTGTTTATATTCATATTAATATTCAAACTTTCGAATCAACTTCAGGTTATTTGACAGAATTAAATTTAAATAGTGTTGAAATGCTTTATATATATATAAATATCTATATTAAATAAACTTTACTTTGAGTGTTTATTTTAAATATTGTAAAATTTAATAATAATTTTTTAGAGTGAAATGATTATATATGAGAAGTACATTGCTTTCGATTAAGAAAACTATATAAATGTTTAATTTTGTGAGATAAATTATAATTAGTTTAATTTAATATTAATTGTATTATTTATATGAGATATTATATATCATTTATTTCGATAACACACTATTTACCTTATTATTATTTTATCTAATTATTAATTGCTATAATTATATTTAAAAATAATCTATATATATTATTATAGTATTATTTATTTTATATATCTTTGGCAATAATTATTTATTGAATATTTATATTTATTATCTCATTATTATTTTATATTTTTTAGACTTTTATTTTTATATTGAGTTAATATTATATATAATTTATTTTTATTCTTATAGTATTTTATTTTCTTATTTATTTAATTTTCTATCACTTTTTAATTTATTCAATTATAAGTTCTACATTTTCTTGTATTGATATTTTGAAAGCGAGAAACTTTGCCTATTTTTGATAATTATATTAATTTTCTGTAATAGTGAAATTATTTCACGTTATCCTTATTCATTATTTTATTATTATTATTTATTTATTCTCACTTTGAGAATATTCTACCTTAATTTATTATTTATTCTACTCTGATTGCTGAGTGTGAGTGTATTATATCAGTAGATGTATTTATGGCATTCTATCTGTCTACTATTTAATATGTCTCAGTGATATGAATACGTGTGAGTTGAGTGTGAGAGTGTGAGTGAGTGGAGTGGGAGAGTGGGGTGGGGGAGTATCTCGCAATACAATTTAAGTAATAAATGCGTTTCATTGTCGAAGGTAAATGCATGAAAGAATAAAGACTTTTATTTCTGTTATTGGAGCTAAGATGATAAAAGACGCAGTTTATAGAAAATATCGATTATAATTATCAAAATAGTGTTTGCGATTACTACTAGAACTTTTTGAATTATTATATACTGCTCTGCCCTATTTTAATGGCTATTTCTTTGATATAAATAATTTATATATTTGACACTTTTATGATTAACATGATGAGTATTTGGATCAATAAGATTGACTATACCATTCTGCGGCAAGCATTACGTACGTCTCTTTGGATTAGCGTTTTAAAGAGCTATTGTTTCTAGTAGAGACTCAGCTAGGGTATTATATTCGGAAAATATGAAATCAATATAATAATACTATTATTAAGCCGAATTTAATTTGCAATTATAGCTAATTTCACGAACGAAAAGGGCAGTGCTTAAACGAAGGTCCTAAGCATCAAGTATATAGTATAGTGACAAGGATCTATGAATATTAAGTTCTAGGAATAAGAAATAATAGATATATTATTAATAAGTTTAGTGGATATTAATATTCAATACTTTTAATGTTGGTTTTATTTATATTACTCAAGACAGAGAACAATGTGATGGATAAAAAAAAGAAACTATTTATGTTATCTAAATCTAAATATTATGTGGAAGTTCGCAGAAAAGGTAGACAAAAAAGTCAAAACGTATAAACAAAAAATATCTAATATATTTGGCGATACATTATTGCAGTATCATAACATTCCAGAGAGACAGTTGGCTCACGCTCGTAATTGAGAGAGAGTAGATGTTCTTCCGCGTTGTTTGATAGATCATCTTGGAGTGTATTATAATCGTAAGGGAATATGGCTGACCACGGATTGAGGATGTCAATATTAATGCGGATGTGACATACTTTTCTTTTTACAAACATCAACTAAAATATAAAAAAAATTATGACAATCTATATATATACCCCTTAATAATTCTAACATTCAAATATATATATTTACATAATTAAATTCAGAAGAATCGAGAAGATAGTCATCATTTTATTTCATTAAAATTTTTTAGAGTACCTCCATTGCCCTTTCTGGTTCTTGAATGGACATATAAGCATCTCCAAGAAGAAGAAAACTTTGTGGAGTTGGATCCCTCTCTACAATTTCCCTGAAATATTAAAGCCACTTAAATTAATATCATATATATATATAATATATAGATTAATAGCTCAGGACATACTAGGATTAGGAGGCATGCCACTTTTTAGGTAAGCAGGTACTCATATATATATATATATATATATAATATATATATATATATATATATATATTAAGTATAGTAATAGGTTCTAATCTATAATATTTATAGTTTCTATATTATATATATAATATATATATATAACTATATATTATATGATAATATATATATATAATATATTAAATATATTTCGTGCACATAAGCAACTTCTTTAAATACATTCTGTAAACATGCTGCATTATAATCATTTTATCTTGTAAGTGCTCCAAATAAATATTGCCATTTGAATAGCACTCCAACCAGCTTACTAGGAACAATACCTTTCAATAATGAGAGCGCCTTGGTCCTGTATCTCTCACGAGAGAGGGCCAAGTCTGCACTGGTTTAGATTTAGTCTGAATTCTTGTCCGTTTTCCCTTAATATATTATATATTATATATATATATATATATATATATATATATATATATATATATATTTTGTGTAGCATGTATATATATATTAAAATATACGAATGTATATATTATTATATATATATATATATATATATATTAATAATATAGAATTTTTCCAGCTAAAAAAAAATTATTAATAAAACAAAACAAATTTAATGATTAGACATACTTAATCGATCTATAAATATTATTAAAAATAAGACATCAAAAAACACCTTAAATTCATTCATGGCTTGTTCCATGATCATGGAAGCCTCTTGAGGCTGCTTGTTTTGTATGTAAGCATCGCAGAGCTCCATGTAAATAGTGGCATTGTCAGGAACTCCAAAATCAACTTTATTACGAGATCTGCTAGCTGAAATAATAATAATTAATAATAATAATAAATTTTATATTTAAGTAGAGAAATCATTAATTAAATCAGTTTATATAATATTAAATAACCCTAACCCTAAAAAGCTAATTCATGTGTTCTTGTATTCCTATTCTTGTATTTGTATTGTAATTCATATATTCCTAAAAATAATAATAATAAATAATAATAATAATAATAAATAATAATAATAATAATAATAATAATAATAATAATAATAATAATAATAATAATAATAATAATAATAATAATAATCAAAAAAAAAAATCAAAATAACTTTATTCTCACAAAATAATACAGTTACTGCTTACATAATTAAGATTCAATCACAACAGAAATTCTACCATATGAGAAAAGGGCTACCTAGGGGACGTTTCGTCATTGCAGCCCAACACTAATCTCATAATAATACATGATAATTAAAATCATAATAATAATACATAAATACTACATAATAATAAGCACGTAATTTCATTATCAATCATTGTAACTATGATTCTACATAATTCTAACCTTAACTTTTCCAAAGAATAAGGCAATAATCAATAATAATAAAAATAACAATACAATAATATAATAATAATAATAATAATCAATAATAATAATAATATAATAATCAGAATAATACTAGTAATGATAATAAAATAATAATAATAAAATAGTAATTAATAAAATAAATAATAATAATAATACCTAATAATAGTAATAAACTAAATCCTAACAGTATTAATGATGATAAACACTTCACATTATAATTTATATATACATACACTCTATAAACATCAATAATAGATATCAATAATAATAATTAAAATAAATAATAAAATAATAAAATAATAATAATCAATAATAAATAAAATAATAATTCATAATAATAATAACATCAGCTAATAATAATATATTATTATTATTCAATAATAATAAATATTAATAATAATAATATACTCACACACACACATCACATCACTCATCACATACATAATAATCACTACATTACATTATGAATGGTAATATAGATTAATGAAGTAGTAATGAATAATAATAATAATATTACAAATAATAATATACATATTCACCTAACCACTACTGTAATTACACAACTATAATAATAATAATCACCAACCTTCTCTAATAATAACACTAATAATAACTAATAACTCAAAATCAATACTCAATACAACACTCCATAATATAATTCACTATTCCTAATAATAATATATATATAATATATAATAATAATAATAATCATAATAATACATATAATAAATACATACACCACATCCACATCCACTCGCTCACACTACCACCCACACTCAACTCCACTACACCCATCACTCAACTCATAATCCACTCCAACTCACATCCACATCACACTCACATCACTCACACACTCCACACTCACACCAACTCCACTCCACACTCCACTACTCACCACTCCACCCGGCTCTACTACCTTAGTATTCATAATATCAAACCCTATCCATCAAACTTGACCTTTAAATTCTATGAAAATTAATGACGAGCTAAAGAAAAATTATTCATGACTCTATAGGAATCGTCACCTTCGACGTACGAATATGAACCTCAACGCGGGTAGGAAATGTCCCGTTATGTATTTCAGATAAATAAGAAACTTCTGATCATTTTCTCACGAAACTGCACCCCAATGGTGATTGACCCTGTAACATTTTTAGGGAGAGTTATTCCACAATTCTATGCCCTTATCCCCGCAGCACCTCGCCCGCCCCTCCGCGATTTCTCCGGTTAGCGGTGAATTTTGCCTTTTCTAAAGTACATGGGAATTTGTGCTGACGGACGAATTGTTTGTTCTCTAAAGTTTCGGTTGTACAAGCTACTGTTACGTCAAAGTTCATTTGCCAGTCCAATTTGTGAATTCTAACGATGTGACTCATTACTCGTTAGGGTATCAATTAATCAGTTAAGTTTTAGTATAGACAAATTTTTGCATAGTGGGGTTGTGTGTGTTCACGGCTATTTCGGGGCCCTGATATACACGAATTATTTTCTTTTGGCATCAAACGATTAGAGGTGTAGCAGGTATTCACATTGCACACCCCAAACTGAAAGACAGTAGAGTAATGAGGATAAACAAGCCCATAGCTAAGGTTTTTTAAAAATACTATTTGGAACAATTCCTTATCTTAAACGATGCATAGTTAGCATAAGACAATTTGCTAATGAGACTATTTATGTTTTCTTTGAAAGAAAGCTTGCTATCAAGGATAACAACACCTAATAACCTGGCAGACGATAGCCGATTTTAGTTATATTTTTTGCTCTTACATTTAGTTGAACAGGGTTCTTTTGATTTGTGATTACTAGGTAACTTTGTTTTTTGTAGATTTAGGGAGAGTCTGTTTGCCCTACCCATAGGTATATGTTTTTTAATTTCATTATTTACTTTTTTCGTTAAGTGTGTTTATTACTTACGCGTGATATCTAGATTGCAAGTGTCGTAAGCAATATTGAGAGTGTATTCGAACTGTGACCAATCTTTGGAAATCATTAAGTAATATATATTAAGAATAGCGGCCCCAGTATAGAGACCTGAGGGACACCGTGGGGAAATTGAGGCAAGTGGTGATGATGTGTCTCCTAAATGACGTATTGTGTTCGGTCAGATAAGTACGACTGAAACCATGTAGGGAGCCATTAACGATACCAAGTCTCTTTAATTTGCTTAAGAGTAGGTTGTGTGGAACTACATCGATTGCTTTCGAGAAATCTAGAAGTAAGAGTACACACTTTTGTTTTTCAATTGTGCTTTGTCATACGTTTTTCAGTAAGGAAACACCAGAGCATCTTCTGTGTGCGGTTTTGGTGAACAAACCAACTGATTTGTGATAAAAGCCCATTTTCATGCAAATAATTAGTAAGTTGTGCATGGACTAGATCTTTTCCAAAGATTACCAGTTTATGTAGGCATTGAAATCCGGACGAGAAGCTTTTTTTCGGACGGGAGTGTCGAGCTCTTGGAACAGGGGTGACTTTTGCGATTTTTAATCAGTTTGATAGTAATGTAATTCAATTGAGTTTGTTATAAATGGCGGCCTAATATAGGTGACATTTCTTTTTTACAGTGTTTTTATATATCCAGTTCGGGACACTCTGAAGGTCGCAGCTTTTATTCATAGCCACTTATACACACCCTCAACGTACAGAGATGTTGAAATATTCTTCTCAAATGCGCTACAGTTCTGCCCCTTCGGTGCGGATGAAATTTTCAAAACAAATTTTGATGGACTTGTATTTTGAGGACCATCTTATTTCGCATAGCATTGGTATATTCATTACTGCTATTTATGCCATTTATTGTTATTAGCTATTTGAATTTTGTGTTAGCTATTGTTATCTCCTTTCATGTTAGTTACTATTATAACTATCATTGTTAATTAGTTTTACTTTTATTTTTTTATTTATTATCGTTTTAGTTATTGTTGTTAATTTTACTATCGATATAGCCGTTAGTTATTGTTATTGTTTTCTTTAGGTATTAATTTTTTAGTGTTGAAGTCATTGTTGTTATTTGTTATTAGCTAGTTATTGAGTTTGTTGCTAGTTGTAAATAAAATATTTATTCTTGAACTAAATCCTCCTTCGTCAAAACATTTTTTTTTCTTTAAAGATTTTTTATTTATTTTATTTATTTATTTTTTTTTTGGTAAATGACGGTGCAAATTACGAACAAAATTGGAAAACATTTTTCCCCTGTTAAATCAATTTCTATATATGCTTTAATTATTCAATCAAATTTCAGGAAATTTTCAATGTAGATATAATTCAAGGTGATAAACAACACTTATGTAGGGCAGTTTTGCTCTATACCCAACTTCTTTCACAGTGCGCACAGTATTTCGAAATTCTGGGACAAGATTCAAGTCATTAACAACTAAATTTAAGCGTTGAGAAGCACAGTGGAAAAATTTGGCCTTGGGATATTGATTTCTTATTATTTTCTGTACTCCCTTTTCTTTTCCAGCCATGGTTGAGCATCCATCAAATCCAAGTCCAACGACTTTGTTCATATTTAAATTGTAAGCTTCTCTGGTAGTCAATAAAATGACTTCTGCTATATCTTCAGCTTTTAATTTTTTCAACGGAGTAAAACCTAAAAATTCTTCTCTAACTTTCAACTCCTTATCAACGAAACGAACGCTAATTGACAACTCCTCCACCCCAGAAATGTCTGCTGTTTCATCCGCTAAAAGTGAAAAGTATTCACTATCGTTCACTTCCTCCACGATGTTTTTACAAATTAGGTTCCCGCATATGGATATGAGCTCATTCTGGACCATATGTGATATGCATTTTTGATTACCTCCACTTGATTGTAAATGCTCAGGAAGCACATCATCACCAGCTTCAACTCTGAATTTTAACAAATCCGAAAAATTACCCTAATTGCAATACTGCCTCGAACAGCTAGATCATGGGTTCCACAGAAGATCAAAGTTGAAATTATTGGCAACAACTAATTTTTTCGAAAATTAAATGTTCAGCATTATTTAATTGTTCAAAAACATTAACACGTTTATTTGAAATTATTTGTTCAAACTTTCTCCCTGCTACAGCAGCATCTATGTCACTGAGAATTAACATGGTTCCTTGCATGTGAGTGAAAGTCTTTATATTTTAAGATTGGTCTGACAATAAATGAACCCAAAAACCCTCTTTTGACGCAAGGCCAAAATAACTCGCACAATTTACAGAGGGTATTTTTAATTTTTTTGAATATACTAACAACGATTGTATTGATTTAGCCAATCGTAAAGGAAAGCCCTTTGCCTCCTGTGATATCTTGCTTAAAGTTATAATTGCTTAGTGGTTTGCATGGATTTTTTAATAAATCAAATTTTAGATTGTCAGTAATTCTATTTTGAGTAATGTAATTTCCAATATCCAAACAACGATTATCAACAGCTGGTTCTACGGCAGATGCGGAAGCTTCATTCATATGATTAATACAGGTGCCGAAAATACTCGGGACGGCATTAGCACTGCCATTTGCATTAACACTAAATTATGAACCAGTACCATCATTCAATGTGTCAGTGGTTTGTTCAGTCAAAGAGTAATTATAATTATCACTAAGGCGAGGCCTCTTAATTACAAATTTATCCAGTGATAATTTAAAATATTTTTTTTCCTTTTTAAATTTGATAGCAATCTTATAAGTAGTAGTGAGTACATATTGCACACCGCTCGCTTTTACCCCACCTGACCTTGACCTTTTTTGACCTCTTTTATCCCACCCTAAAATTTGGGTAAACCGCATTTTTTGAGCCCAAATTTTTACCTGCCCTTGACCTTTTTGGGCCTTGACCTTTTTACCTGACCTTGACCTTTTTTGGCCTTGTACCTTTTTGGGCAACCCAAATTTTTTGAGAACCCAAATTTTGTTGGGCAACGCGCTAATTTTTGGGCACCCTAATTTTTTGGCAACCCTAATTTTTTCAGCAACCCTAATTTTTGCAACCCTTCGAAGAAGGGTTGCGCCAAACGGTTGCGCAGCAACCGTTGTATGTGTCCCCCCCTAATTTTTTCGATCAACCCTTTGGTCTTCCATGGGCCAATTTTGGCCCACCCTAATTTTTGGCCACGCCTTTAGGGTGCTTAGGCCCTTTTTTTGATCGTGCTTTACACTTTTTTTTGTCCTTGACCTTTTTCCAAAGCTTGCCAGATTCCCATGGGTCAATTTTGGCCCACGCTAAATTTTTTGGGCAACTCGTGTCCCCACCCGTTCAGCATATTTAAGTTCGCTAATTGAACGTATGTACGGGATCTATTGCCTAACTTTAAAGCACCTAGCACACAACACACCACACACACACACTACACGCTAAACAACAAGCATTCACTAGCCACCTTATACACACATTTCAGCTATTGACACTTACATTTACCGGGCATAACGACATTTACATTTACACTTATACACACACAGGCAGATTTACTTACACTCACAGCGATTTACTTACGTAGCACAGATTTACTTAACTCACACAGATTTACTTACATACACAGATTTACTTTCACTCACACAGCAGATTTACTTACACTCACACGATTTACTTACACACAAACTTGTACTTACACACACAGATTTACTTACAGCCACACACAGATTTTAGCCTTCAGCACACAGCTTACACAGATTTACTTACACACACAAATTTACTTACACTTACACCACACACACTTACACTTATACACAGCATTCACTATGACACTTATACAGCACATTCCAGCTATGACACTTTACATTTCGCCATGACCTTACATTTACACTTATAAGACACGTACAAACACACTACCGACCCTTTTTTGCTTCCATGGGTCAATTTTTGGCCACCCTAATTTTTGGCGCCCTTTCTTCGAACGGCAGCCCTAATGTTTCGGCCAACCTTTGGTCTTCGCATGGGACAATTGGAGAAAGCAAATTTTTCGGTCAAGCGGCCTTTTGTATTCCAGGGTACAGTTTTTGGCATTGTAACTTTTTTTGAGCCTTGTAGCTTTTTTGATGGCTTTGATGGTTCGCAATCACGGTAAGAAGTATCTAGGGATGTTCTATTGGTGTTTTCTATGAGTATTCTATGAGTGCAGGTGAGTGCAGGTGAGTGCCAGTGAGTGCCAGTGAGTGCCAAGTGAGTGTCAATGAGTGCCAAGGTGAGTGCCGGACTAGTGCCGAGTGAGTGGCCAGCATAGTGCCAACTGAGTGCGCACTTTTTTTGCAAAAGCTTTTTCTAGGCCTCCCCTGGGCCTATAATATGCCGCTAATATGGGTGGTTAACCCCTAGGTTTATAGGTATGAGGATTCGGATTGGTGTATATTACAAGCTGTTAGGATGCTTCGATTTCAAAAAGTGCTGTTTTTTATGCAGTGCAGAGTATATATATATAGTAGTATATATATATATATATATATATATAATATATAATATATATATATATATAATATATATATATATATATATGTATATATAATATATATATATATATAAAATATATATATAGATATATATATATAATATTATATATAAATATATTTTATATATATATATATATATATATATATATATATAGTATATCTATATATATAATATATATATATATATATATTATATATATAAATATATATATATATATGTATATATATATATATATAATATATATATATATATATATATATATATATATATTATATAGTATATATATATATTATATATATAGTATATATCTATATATATTATATTATATATAGTATTATTATATATATTATATAATTATATAATATATATATATATATATTACTTGCACGCACACACCTACACACATACACTATGACACTTATACACACATTCACTATGACAACTTTACACACTATGACCTTATTATAAGCAGCTTCACTCTGCCTAGACAGCTACACTAACCCATATACCACTTACAGATGGCACAGCTCACCATAGACAACTTTCACTTACATACATACAGACACTATGACACTTATAAAGCGGCTTACACACACATAGTCACTTATCACTAGCCCATGAGACACTTACAACTAGCCCATATTACACTTACACCTCACACACACACAGATACAGCTTTACACTTACACTCCGACACTCGATTTTTGATGCGTCAACTTTGATGCCCGTCAACTTTGATGCTCAAACTTTGATGTCCTACTTTGAAGCGGCTGCAGCATTGAATGCTCAGCATTGAGTGCCTCAACTTTGATGGATTTGATGGCCGGCAGGCATTGATACATTTTATAGCCTTTTTCTATGGCGCTTTTCTAACCGCCACATCATAGACAGAGCTAAATATTGGATGTTCTTCCCTAAGTTCATGAAGCGTACCATCAGGGCGGCGCATGCGCCTCCGCGTGAACAGGCTGACAACACGCGTGCACGCCGCAGGTGGCGACCCGCCGCGTCGCCCGCCCGCGCCGCGTTTGCCGCCCGCCGCGTGCGCCCGCAGGCGGCAATTATTTCGACGCGTTCCCGCCTCGCCGCGTGCGCCGCAGGCGGCAAATAGTTCCTGCGGGAATGTTAAAATATATATACCATGAGTCATTCATTTTTATTGTATACTTAAACATTTCAAAAGAATTTCTTTTCAAATATACTATGAGTCATTCATTTTTATTTATACTTAAACATGTTTTAGTTAAAACATTTTTCGGCGGAAACCTAAAACTGTAAACTCATTAAGACATCTTTTATATTTTTTACATTATGACTATTTTATTTATAGAATTTTTAAAAATTGTATGGTAAGAAGAAAACCAGAGTGGTCTGATATATAACTTTTTATTTTACTTACACAATTGTAGAATTATTTTAAACATATCAAGCAATACAGAATTGCATACCTTAAAGCAGTAAATCAGTAAATCAATAGAGGTGTTACGCTAACACTAGGGACTTAGTTGTTTATGTTAATCTGTATATTAAACTGCTTTAACATAATAATGTTTTCCATGACTTACTCAGCATATTTATATAGATTACATACCTTAAAGCAGTAAATCAGTAAAATCAAATCATGTGATACATAGCAACAAGGGGTTAGTTTGCTTTTGTTTTACTGCTTTATACTGCTTTTATAGATTTTAGCTGCTTTAAACTCATATGTTTTACAGCTTTAACTCATATATTTATTAAATTAGCATACCTTAAAGTCGATAAATCGTAAATCAAATAGAGGTGTTACATGCAAACAAGGGATTTAGTATGCTTTTGTTTTAACTCATGTTTACTGCTTTAACTAATATGTTTTACTGCTTTAACTCACTTTTCATAACATTACATACTTCAGAAGTAATAGCACTAAATATAAAGGTGTTACATAGCAACAAGGGGCATTAGCTATGGCTTTTGATTTAACATGAGGCTTTACTGCTTTAACATCATGTTTGTAGCTGGCTATATCACTCATATGTTTTTTAACTGCTTTTAACTCATGTTTTAAAACTGCTTTAACTATATGTTTACTGCTTTAAATTAGATATACTATGCTTTAAACCTGGCATATTGTTTATTTAACTTATGTTTCTTTTTTATAAATATTTTTTCTTATTTTATAATACCTTTTTTATTTTATACCTTTTATTTTATTTTTCTTATTACTTACATATAATATTATATATTATTTATTTTTTTATTTACTTTATATTATACTTAGTGTTAGTTTACATTCATGCTATTGTTATGTATTTATTTAGAAACACCACATACACGACACACACCCACCACACATACAACAGCAGCATTGCCACGACCCACACACACTGTAGCACTTACACTTATAGCATATAAAGTAATAATTTTATTAAGCACATTTTATTTGTTATTTTTAATTTATTATACTTAGTGTTTTTACTTCAGGTCTATTGTTATTATTATTTAGGAGCCACATACATACCGACACACAGCACACACCACACACACAGCATACACACGATACACACGCCCAACACTTACACACTAACGTAATAATTTATTAAACATTTTATGTTTTAATGTAAACACGTCAACATATATCTTAAATATATTCCAAATAAATTAACTTAAAATTAATCAAAGTTCTTAAAACTTCTATAATAAATCAATCATTATCTTTGCCCAAAGAATTTATTATTTAACTGTTAATATTTTTGTTTATAAATTTTTATAACTATCAGTTTTAAAAATAACTTTTACTAAAATTTTATGAAATTTTATTAAAAACATATATTTACGTACGCTTAAAGGCAATAAATCAGTAAATTCAGGTAAGGCCTAGCGCCCTAGCACTCCTCTACACCAAGCTATGCCACGTTTTGGTTCTATTGACTTACAGCTTTACAACATCTTTACCCATGTTAGATAGAGTATAGAAAATTAAAAAATAAGTTTTTCTCTGCTAGCATAACAATGTATTTTATTAAAAATCATGTCTAGGTTTTTATTTAAAAATGAACATTATTCACTTTAACATTTATATATTATTTATTTTAACACTCGGTATATTTCAGAAGTTGTTTTTTTAAATAATTCGGATTTTCTTTTATATTATTTTATCTATGTACAGGACAAATCCATGCAGCGAGAAAACACAAAACGCTGCACTGCCTTACAGATACGAACTGACCTCTGTCTGTAAAATGTGTGTTGAGATAACTACTTTAGGCCTAAATTGAGGATAATCCTTTTTGTAGTCCTGGGGCGGATTTAGGGCCTAAAGTAGTTATTGTCAACACATTTTAACATAACAGAGGGTGCAGTTTCGTATCTGTAAGGAGTGCGGTTTGTTGTTGTGTTTTTCTCGTGTGGATTGTCAATGTACATAGATAATAATATAATAAAGAAAATCCGAAGTATTTAAAAAACTTTGAAATATAGTGTAAGTGGTGGTGTGGGTGTGAGTGTGTGTTGTGTGTGTGTGTGTGTGGTGTGTGTGCTGTGTGTGTGTGTGTGGTGTGTGTGTGTGTATGTGGTGTGTTAGTAATATAACAATAGGATGAAGTAAATAACACTAAGTATAATAATAAAAATAATGAATAAAATGAAAATAATAATAAAGTAAAATAATAAAAATAAAATAAAAGAATAAAATAAAAGTATTACAACAAATAAAAAATATAAAAGAAACATATGTTCATAATATATGAGTTAAGAGCAGAAGCATGAGTTAAAGGCGTTAAACATATGAGTTAAAGCAGTAAAACATGAGTTAAAGGGCAGTAAAAGCATATGAGGTTTAAGAGGCAGTAAAACAGGGTAAAACAAGAAGCATACTAATCCCCTTGTTTGCTATGTAACACTCTATTGATTGCTGATTTACTGCTTTAAGGTATGTAATGTTAATAAATATGTGAGTTTAAACAGTAACATATGAGTTTAAAGCAGTAAAACAGTAAAACAAAAGCATACTATCCCTTGTTGCTATGTAACACCTCTATTGATTTACTGATTTAGCTACTTTAAGGTATGTAATGTTAATAAATATATGAGCGTTAAAGCAGTAAAACATAATGAGTTAAAGAGTAAATGTTTTAAAGCAGTAAAGCAGTAAACAAGAAAAGCATACTGAACCCCTTGTTGCCTATGTAACA
>JABUQX010012423.1:0-42500 GCA_015478945.1 Trachelipus rathkii
GTTATACTGATAATGTTGAACAAAACATTAAATATTAGTTATTTTTTATCTTCAGGAAAAAAATGTTTTTATTTAGAATTATGCATGGACACTTGCAAAGATATACTGATGTATACAATTTTAATAAAAATCTTAAATTTTCACTGTAATTAGTATATTTGTTCTTAAATGATTTTAGGATGAATACGAATATATTAATTTGTTTTACAAATTAGTAAACCTCTTTAAACTTTCTCAAACCTTTTCAAATCGCTTGTTTTTCTCTGCTTCTCTTCTTCTCTTTCTCTTTCTCTTCTTCTCTCTCCTCTCTTCTCTTCTCTTCGCTCCTTCTAAATTCTTATTCTTATTATTCTCGTTCTTATACTAACTTCATCTTTGAGCTGCTTATCATTTTATCTTTTTCTATGATTGAATAAAAAATCGTATATTATTTTTCTTTAAAAATCTATTATTGATTTCGAAATATTATTAAAACTCTGCACAGTTATCACTCTTGCAAAATTATTATTATATTATTATGCTTTTTAAGCTATTATTTTGGACACCTTTATTATATGTGCATTTTTTTCATAATGATGTGAATAAAAAATCATTATATATTACTTATTATTATTAGATTATTATTTTATTATTATATATTAATTTATTATTTATATATATTATGTGTAAATGATGTTAAATACTCACGAGAACAATATTTGGTCATTTGTATGCATGAAAGAAGAGATTGACCATGAGGTTGCTAAGTGTGAAAGAGTATTAAGTAGCTATAAAATTATGGAAAAAACAGAAATTTAACAAGGAACGTAAAAATTGAAAGTTCGAGATGAAAAATATATGTAACCAACATAATCCAACAAATAGAAAAAAAGAGCATAAAAATGAAGGCTACGAAAATATATTTGTAATAAAGAGAAAGAAGAATTATAAATTAAGAAAAGGATATGTACCAATTGGAGAAATGTCTGATGCAAGAGCAATCCAAGGGTTAACTGGTACGTGCGTAGAATGAATGAATAGAACTTGACAAAAGAAGGTTTTACTCCGAAGTAAGTAGCGCAATAGATAAGAGAAAAAAACACCAATATGAATAGGCTTGAGGAGAATAAGAGAGGCTTATTAGTAGCACAAGGGGATTCTTCGATAAAAATAAGATTAACGCGATGATAGGCTCACTGGAAAAGCACTTGTGCATTGGAAAGATTCTGTTCAAGGGTTGCGAGATGGTAATTAGAGCAACCCGGGAGATCTCTAGCAAATAAGGCAACGATCCAGATGTCCCATCCTGAAATGACATCGCACCTGCGAATGTGGCAACGTTGATGCTGTTATAGTAAAAAAAATGGTTATATATATATATATACTATATATATATGAATAATATAAGATATAATATATATATATATAATATACTTATATATATAAATATATATATAATATATATTATATATAATATATATACATATATACCAAGGTTATATAATTATTTAATGTATATATATATAACTATATATATATATACTATACTATATGAAAATGACATTGAAATACTATAGTATATAGTATACTAGATATTATATATATATAATTATATAATAATAATATATATATAATATAATATAAGCACTATATAGATAATATATTATATAGTATATCATAGTATAATATAGTTTAATATATATACGTAAATATATACGAATATATATATATATAATCATAGTCCTTTTTGTATTAGTAAATATTATAATATATATATTGATACTGTATCATATACATATATATAAACATATATTATAACTACTAAATATATGATTATATATAATATATAAATATATATACTATACATATATATATAACTATATATATATATATACTATATATAATTATATTACTATAATCTATATATATAACGATATACATATATATAATACTATATATATATATAATATAATATATAATATATTATAATAATTATATACATATATATATAATGTATATTATATATAATATACTTATATATATTATAATATAATATATATTATAATATTATATATATATAGTAAGTATAATATTACTATTTTTAAGCTGGGATTCCAAATACTATAAATGTTTTAGAACATTGCGAATTTCTGTATGGCCGCGTTCTTCACGGCGATTGCATTACTGGAATCCACGATCCTGAAGTGTGTTTATTCACATGTTGGACTCATTTTTATTTTTCATCGTCCAAAACGATGACTCTACACATCAATTCATCTTAGGAAAGAGTTAGAGATCGCTCGGGGCGAGACTGCGCCTGCATGGAGATTAAATACATGACATATTTTTTCCTTCGCCAGAAATTCTACTTACTTGAGCGCACAGGTGACATGGCCGCGTTTCCGCTGGTTACAGCACCCCAATTCGTCTGCCAAGTCATGTTCTGATTCGCTGAATTTGTTCGACAGTGGTTCCAAATCATCTTTGTCTGAAAGTAATGTAACTGTCTTTCCTGAATAAAAATTCCGCTGTGCACAATCACCACGGTTGTCAAACAAACAATAATCAGTGTTCTTCTAGCCTTGGGAGATTCTCATACGTTCTTTCATTAGACGATGGAGAATTTCTGTGGCCATTCCCAACACTGCGCCGTTTGGTCTTCCAGATCTTACTCAAAAATATGTTCAGTGCCCTGCCTATACACTTTATCAAACACAAATTGTGCTCCATTTCATTTAAATTTAAGTAAATTTGGCAAAATTTTTGGACCCTTCAGTTCCCTTCTCCCACAGAAAAGCTTCTTTCTCTTACATTTTGCACAAATTTTTTGCAAGTGCAACTTAATTTTCCTTATTTAAATTCTTGTAACCTTTCCAGCAGTCATTAATTATAGTTGTTCAATGAATCAATTCTGACATCTGACCCGGCACGGTCTACCACTCCATCACAGCCCTAACAACTTCCCCCACTTTCAGTCGTTTGTATGACTAGATGTTCTTATTCCCACACACGAGGAACCTCTTCAACATTTTCATCGGCCTTCGCTGAAAGCTATGTGCCCACTTTTAAATCCAATTCGATAAAAGTGGACTCCCCATTACGCTGCAATTAAAAAGAATGCAAGTCCATGGCAGGAGCTTGTTACGTTATCACACATATTGTACTTGTCGTACCGTGTCATCCATATTACCTGCATCGTCAAAAACGTAACGGGATTGAAAACACTCCCACTACAAATAACATAACAATGAAGTAGATGCAAAAACCAATGAAGTAAAAACATCACGCCTCATACATAAAAAATGTAAGTACAAGACGACTTATAAAAATTGTAAAACTCAGGGTCATGTACTACGCGTAGCCTTAGTATACTACAGCGCCACCGTTTAATACTATGGTAGAAGCACCATTTCCAGTCGTATATGGATATTCAATAAAACTTTCTTGGGCCAGAGAGTCATATCAAAAAAATAAAATAAAAACTAAAACTTTATAATACAAAAAATAATAAATAATAAATAAAAAATAAATATATAATATTATCAATATATAATAAGATATATATATAATATACTATATATATAAGATAAGATAGTATAGTATATAGTAGTATATATATAGTATATACTATATATACAGGTGGTCCCAGAACTAACGGAGCCCTATGTAAAGTATATAGCTTTATAAATAACATATTAATTTACTAGAAGCAGAAAAATAGTGAATAATGTTAGATTAAATAATATAAATTTTTTTTGTAAAAAAATTACCTTACCTCAGAAATTGCTTCTAATATAATTGTTTCCCAGTAATGAAATCATGCTAATGATATTTTGGAGCCATTTTCACTGCTGTCGCGCGCTTTGTAAATAAGTTTATTTTCGTGGCATTCCAGCTTCCCGCGACATAACCATGCACGAGGACTTTAAGTTCTGGTATATCTTCACAATGCTAAAAAAAACATTTTATTTCTAACTCTCCCATTGCAAGACTAGATTTTTTTTTGGCCTAATAATTACTAAAGAATATAATATATATATACTATATATATACTATTTATAATATATAAATAATATAGATAGATATAATTAAGATTATAATTTTATATTAATATTATATTATATAATAAATATAATATATAATATTATATATTATAGCGGTCCCAAAATGAGAAACGGAGCCACTAAATTTATATCGTCATTAAAAATGCACATGTATTGTTGTCAAGAATCATGGTAGTATAGTGGAAATCTTATGCTATCAGTATTATATATTATTCGATTTTTATCAAATCGTTTATAAATTGAAAAGATTTTTATTCGTATGAATATATAATATAGTATATATATATATATATGATATATTAGATAGCTATATTAGTAATATATATATATTATATATATATATTAACCAATAAAATAAATATATTATAACTATATATATTATAATCTTTGCAAGATGTTTAACCTTTATGTATATGTTTGCGCGCTTTTTGATAGTATTTTTGTGGATTTTTTCGGCGAACTTACCAATGCAGCGAGGTTTTAGTATGATATTTTATTAAAAAAAAAACTTTATTCTACTTTTTCCAATAGAAACAAGAGTTTTTTTTGTATATTTCAAGAATGTAATTTAATAAAATAGCCAAAATTATAAGCTTCCTTATTCAGTTGTTGATTCCCCTCAATGTCATGACCACTATCAACTATCTGAGCAACAGAACAGTGGTGCATTTAGGTTATTGTTTAAAATGCGCTTCCGGCCTCTTATGAGAACAAAGTGTACTGTAGTGAATTTTTAATTAAATTTAGCCAAAAAAAGGACATTCAGCATTTGGTTTGTTCGCGTTTCAATGAAGTACCTACTTCAACACTTGAGCAACAGGAACCACAGTGCATTTTAGTGTTTAATTTAATATTATATGCGCTCCGCTTTTAGAGAACAAAGTGTAGATAGTGCTCAAAATAATTGTTTAAAAAAAATATTCAATAATATCTAAAAATAAGGGTAGTTTAAAAGTGTTCAAAATAAATAAGTTTAAATATTATCTGTAGAAAACAAGAAATAGAAAAAAACAAAAAAGGATGCTAACCCTTTCTGAAGATTCCCTGTACTCTATTTCCTAACATTTTTAAACTTTCATAATATTCATTAATTTATAATCATAACCTCAGTATTTTAGACATTTTTGTCCTTATCAACCTGTTACTGATATAAAATGTATTCTTTATTCATAATAATTAATGTATTTTATAAACATTATTTCTGCAAGTTGTGCAAATAATATTTGTCTTTTTTTGTATTACATATCTTGGAAAGTTTGGCTCCTTTCTATGTGTTCGGCGGTTATTTTCGAAATAAATTATATTTTCGTGGCATTCATTTCTTGGAAATTAACTACCTGGACAAAGAAACTGATCAGTTTACAGTCATATATTCATCTTTCATTATAAAAAACTTAATTCTACTCTTGCCAATTGAAACAAGAGTTTGTTTATATAATGAATG
Organism: Trachelipus rathkii; assembly: GCA_015478945.1. Lineage (NCBI taxonomy): Eukaryota > Metazoa > Arthropoda > Malacostraca > Isopoda > Trachelipodidae > Trachelipus > Trachelipus rathkii. The sequence goes on from JABUQX010012423.1 coordinate 5,488, forward strand.
CAATTTTAATAAATTAGCAAAAATTAAAAATTGTTTTAACTTTCCCAATATTGAAATAATTAAAAAGCTCGACTACGAGAATTTATATTATTTGGGTCTTCGAGCTCTCGAGTAAACAGTACGTAATATCTACGATCCTAGTGCGAAACGAGGCACTCCAACAGCAGAAAGTCGTCCTAATACCTAGCAATGAACAATAGCAGTTGTCTTCATTAGGTTGTTCATAAGTCAAAAGAATTTCATCGTTTACTAGAAAAACTATTATAAAAAAAGCGATCGCGAAATCACTCTGCTAAAAGTTAAGGTAAACATAGGAGATGAAATCGATACATACAAAAGCCTCTTCCACACTTATTATAACTCTTCATTCCAGCTCTCCATACGTATATGTACTATTATATATATATCTATATATATATCATAATACTATATTATATACTATATATGTTATATTTATATTATAATATACTTATACTATTAACATTATATATATCCTCACCACTCCCTGGTAACTCTTGCAAACAACAACCCCTCACCAATAACTATAATAGTTAATATTATGATACTACTATACTCACTATACTAGGTAACTGTGCTATAATTATATGATATATATTATATAATATATTATACTATATATATAATATACTTATATATAAATAGTAGTTTATATAATATATTATAATGATATATATATACATATAATAATTTAATAATAAGTAACTTATATATTTATATATAACTATAATATATATATATATTAACAATATATAAATAAAATTAATTTTACCGATTTTTATAAGCTTTCGTTTCAAGCCAATTTGTCAGTTCATTAAGATAATAATATATATTTTGAACTATTAACTACATATATCTGTATTAGTGATTCTCATATGATGGGTAACAACTTTCTAGCAAAGGAGATTCTGGACTGAGCAACCACTCAGTCAAATTTTACGCTCTGTATTAAGAAATAAAAAATAAAAATTCTTTACTTAAAAGTTCTGTTGCTCTTCAATGTTTTACTAATTTTTTAAATGTATTGTCATAATTTCCCAGTCAAAGAGTGAAACCTATTTTGTTTTAATATTTCTTATTTATTAAAACCTAAAAATTCATTCAATAATATTTCTCCATTTTTTACATTATATAACTGTGTCGCTAATATTATATAAATTATACTCATATGATATATAATCTATATTATATCTTAGTCTAAGCATTATAATATTATTACTATATGTTTACTTATATATAATATACATATATACTCGCTGATAGTATGTACATATATTTATAACGACCTAGTATATTCATATAATTATACCTACAGTATACGCTACTCATATATATATTCTCCTGCTTAAGAATGATCAATTTCTATAAATGCAATGATACTATATAAATAATATATATATACTATATATTATTAATATAATATATAATATATATTATAATTATATATATATAACCAATACTATATATTTATATATATATATAATATATATATTATATACTAGTTAAAGATTACTATACTATACTATATAATACTATAGAATATATTACATAAATTATATACATATATGTATATACATATATAATACATTATATAATATATATATATAATAACATTTATAATATATTAATATAATATATATATAATAATAATATATATATATATATATCAATATATTATATAATGGGATTACTAACCATCATCTTAATTTTCAAGTAAAAAGACCACAGTAAGTAAACTTGGATGTGCGACTCACCTGGTTTCAATTTCAGAATTCATTTCGTAAACTTACTAGGAGAGGAAAATACATTCAATTCTCTTAAATAATATGTAGTGCTACACTATTTATTTAGACTATGAAATTACAGATTTTCAAAAGATTTATACATTCGATATATTTATACAATAATGATATTTCAAAAGAACGAAAAAAGCTGAAAAAAAAATATCAAGAAAGAAAACAGTAAAGAAATTTGGAAATATTAAAAAACGCAGGAAAATTTTCAATTTTTGGATAATTCAATAATTGAAATACTAAAATACTTAATAACTTATGGGTTGTGTTCAACAGCAAGTAACTATTCGCATTTCACTGACCAGCCATTTGATGGAATAAAAAAAAAATAAACAGTTACATAAATTTACTTTAATATTTAATTCATATTTCAAATATATTAATAGAGATCGCGTTATCACTTAAACATATGTCTCAGGTCTCTCTTGCCCTAACCATGAGAACCCGGGTTAAGAAGAGAGAGTTATTTCATAATATAGAAATCATATCGTATACTATGTAAATATTAATTTTTAAAGTCCTATAATACTAAGAGAAAATGCGTAGAAAATTGAAAATCACACCTGATTTTATTAGCTTTTTGTTTTCAAATCATTATAAAACTTCTTTTTTAATAATCGTTTCTACAGTTTGGAAATTCGACTGTGTGAAATCCTCTCCTTTACGCGGAAAAACATTAATGTTAGATTGAGCATTAAAGCATAAGGTGACGAAAGTTTTCTGGTGGAAGGATTTTAATTTCATTATCTACAGTGCAAATCAGAGATAACCTATAAGTATCTGATATTAATCAAAAGGCTCCTCTCTATTTGATTCTTAAACATTTGCTATACATTTAGGTATGCACATGACAAGAACTTATAAGACAAACAATAAGACAAAAAGTAAAATTAGCTAGGAAAATGCTAGCTACTTGGGCTGCGTTAAAAAGAATTAATGCGTAACAAATCAGTTAATTTAAAATCCTCAGCTTTTAAATCATTAGTGTTAAAATTAACAGCCATTCTCTCAAATACTTAATCTTTCATTTATTATCACAAATATTATTAATAATACAAAAAAAACCAATATATATTTTATTTTATGTTAAGGCCAAGGATTGCATGCATCAAAAATAGTGAAATTTTTATTACTTTAAAATTCATTTCCGCTTTTGAAATTCATCTTGCCAGTAATTTTTCAGGCACATAAAATTCCATGCCTTTAAATTCATAATTTCTTCTTTCAATTTACAAGCACCCATTTTCTTTAGTCAATAGTTATTTTCATGTAGTTACCAACAAAAATAAAACACAAAATACATATATACTACCTCAAATTTAACGCACAAATGTACAGTGGAGTTATTATTTAAATGAACACCGAATTATATGCACGCAATCATGTCATTTGCGTAGTTAAATCGATACACAGAAGATATAGAACCCATTCATGTGAGCCCTTTGATGAGATTCTACAGTATGTTATTCAAACAATATATAAAATGATCAGAAATTAGATATGAGTATAACAAATTATACATGAAGATTGTGTTTAGGAATATCAATTTTCACCATTATAAACTCTTTCAAAGTCGCCTAATATCCTTAGTCCAATCTAATAGACATACCAGGATGGCAAGCCCAAATTTCGACAGAGAAATGGTCGACAGGGAAAACAAGGTTCGGCACAATATCAAAAAAATTTCCGTACAGTCCGTCACGTAGTCCAGATAATTAGTTAAGTACCATTAAGTCAATTTTCTGAGATTCGCTAGAAAAACTCGTAATAAACCGAATTTATCAATGTTTTCACTCTGCCTCGTTCAATCAGTCCTGATGTGACAACTTTGAAAGGTCTCCCATGTATTGCAAAAGTGGTTGGTAATGCTGTGCGTTGATTCAAATAATCGGGTTAGTGATACTTTTTTTCTTGCTTCTAACAATCCATGTTTCAGATGGCACAGGACATTCTCTATGACTAAGTCCGGACTGAATATCTGCCTATCTTGAATGATTTTGGCATTTTACTGCATTAGAATTGACCCATCTCATTTGAAATATGCAAATGGGATAACGTATGAGGGCTATGATGCTGATAACACAGCGTACAACATTCAGGCAACAACCATCAGTACGTAAACGCTTATTGATCTCGCTACATACTCGTGTTCCCAAAAAACTGCACTTCTCTCCGTCGCACTGGCACAATGGGTCTGGCTCCTTCCCTATCTTCCTAGTATATATACTAGATAATATATATATATATATATATATATTATAATATTATACTAATAGATATTATATATATATATAGTAACTTATATAATATATATACTATATATATAAATAGTATATAATATAATATAATAACATAATAACATAATAATTATTATATAATATATATAGCATAATATATAAAGCATATCATATATAATATATATATTACCGTACTACATAATATATATATACAAAGACTATATACATAATAATATATAGTTATATGATATACTATAGCTAATTATATTATTATGATATATATAATATATAATAATAGCATAATAATACTAATATCAACTATACCTGTAATATACATATATATATATTATATAATATATATAGTATATGAATTATATATATATACTATAGTATAAATAAATATATATCATCACCACTATATAGGTATATATACAGTATCAATTATGTGAATACTATATATATTATTACTACATATAAATATATTATATAGATAATAATAATATATACCGATAATTATATATAATAATATATAATACAATATAATAATAATACTACTATATATATATATATAGTATTTGTAGTATAACATATAACTGGTGCCTAAGTGGTTTAACCTTATCCCTTGAGATGCTATTCCAGAGTGTATACACTCTGTAATCAACGATTAGCTGAAAGTAAGACGCGTAACACTCTTGGATTAGCCATCCACAGGGTAAGCTTCAAAACGCCACTTAGAACCCATGACAAATTACCACAATACATTGGTCTGCACTTCATTGACCCGCAATATATCGTTGAATTACTCAAAAATGTCCATGTAAAAAACTTACCAGTGTTTCCCTTGACCCGAAGTGGTAGCGGGAAAAGGACCTCGTCGGAGTTAGGTTACCAAGACAAGCTCACTCCTCTGAAACTAAGTTTCAGAGATAAACAGAGGGCTTCCGGTTTAAGCTAATCGTGTCAAAGTATACACTCTTGATTACCATCTCAAGGGTAAGGTTGAAACCCCACTCATTTAGACCATAACAAATAACCAACATAATGATTAATTGTTGCGCTTATTGCACAAATATCTTGTAATATATATATAGTATAAAATAATATAATGAATAATATATAAATAAATAATATCTATAACTATTCATACATATAGTGTATATACGAATATATGAATATAATAATATTATATATATATATATATATGTTAATAGTATAATATATATATAACTATCAATAATAGATATATATAATAATATATATGGTTTGAAACTCACAGTTCTTTAGACCACTCATAATATATTATAATATATTACTATTATAATACTATCATATAATATATATATATATTAACTTACGATAATAAACTTATTATATATATAATATAACATAGGTATAAGTATATATATAATATATATATATATATATAATATAGTAATAAATAGTCATTATATATAATTATATATCATATACATCAAGATAGTATATATATATAAATATAAGTATATATCGATTATAATATATAATACTATATACTATATAATATCGTATTAATTATATACTATTATATATCATAATATATATAATAATATACTATATATAATATATATAATAATTAATATTATAATGTATACTAATATAATATATATAATATAAACTATACTATAATATACTAAAATATATAATATATATTATATATATATAATAGTATAAATATATAATATATCAATATATTAGATATAATATATATATAGATATATTATATAATCAAAATATAAATATAATATATTATAATTAGTATATATACAATATATATATAAAGTATAAATTAGATATATATATATAAGTATATATATATGATATTCTATATATATAAATTATTAAATATATACTATATAATAATATATATTAATTATATATATATATATATAGGTATACATATCATAAATATTATAATATTATATAATATATATAATATATATATATTTAGTATATATATAATAATATTATATATATAGTATATATTATTAAAATAATATATAAATATATAATAATATAAATTAATATATATAATATATTATAACTATCAAAGTATATATTATAACTCATATTTTTATTATTAATATTACTTATAATATAGTAAAATATATAATAATACATATATATTTAAAATATACTAATATATTATATATATAGTATTAATAACATATATATCTATAATATCTATATACATAACTATATATAAAGAAAATAAATATAATATATAAATAATATATATATTATTATAGATTAAATATATGTATATCGTGATTATAGAGAGATAGTATATATATATCATATACCTAATATTATAAATAAGTAATATAAATATTATATATATATAAATATATATATATATATATAATATATATATAAATATTACTAAATATAATATATATATACTTATATATATATATATACTATAGGTACTATGCATTAGTTATGTATACGTTTCAATCCCTCAGCAAAATATGCTCAAACGTATAAGACCGACCTATCAGGCTCCTGAAAAACCTGGTAATATTAATCTTATCTTTGAGGTGTATTGAAGCTACGAACCGACCAGTTTTCAACGTCGCAAAGATGTATATAGGGATCTACTTTCCTCCCGAACACCGCAAGATCTTATTCGCTTACGCCCATTTGGTCGCGGTTTCCGAAGCAGCGTCGGAGATTAGGTCCTAAACATCCGGTTTCTGGGATCGAGTTATGACTGCAACGTAACTCTACGTCGGAGACGATCATTACGTCCCGTGCTCGCCCCCCGCTTAAGGGGGGACAGCTGCCTCCCTTAAAAAATTAAATTATCCGTAAAGGCTGAGGAATAAATGTTTAGAAAAGGAGAAAGACCAAGTCTGACCTAATCTCTCGTAGACGACGATTACTATACCCCTGCGTCCCTCCCTAAGGGGGGACGCTGCCCACCCTAAAAATTAAAATGATCGTAGATGGCTCGAACATTTTGGTATGCTAGTGTAATAGGAAAGCGGAGAAGGAGTCTTTACCATCTCAAATAGAGTATTTGATTTGCACGTGCGAATGGTGCTGCCTCCCCTGAAGCGGATCCCGAATCACGCCGTTTCTCAAAAAAGGATATAATGAGATATACGTCGAACTTGAATACAGATCTTATTTAGTTAGTAAGCTCCGAAACCGTACGAGTCTGTTAAATGCTTAGATTATATAGGACCGTACCTCCCCCCAAGAGCGACCTGGCGAAATATTACGCTACGCCTTGTCGCTTCCGAGCGCGTTTGAGGTTAGGCTCATAACGACCCATTCGAACAGGTGGATCACAGGAGGGGTTTGCGCCCCCCTTAGCCCAAGGTAACATACGTCCTAAAACATTAGGCTTAACTGCTATCGGCAATATTGTATGTCTGAACTTTAATGATGACGGAAAATGTCTCCGCAAGACGATTTGATAACGTCCCACTGCCTCCCCTTAAGTTGGGAGATTCTGCCCATAAAAATTAAATTTAAATCGCAGACAGACAGAAATTATAGCAGAGTAAAAGCATTCGGATCGGAGTGGAGTTGGATTCGGCCTGAAACACAGCAAGAAAGAAATGCAGGAATGCAAACAGAAGAAAGAGAAAAAGAAAAAGCATGAGAGGAAAGGAAAAGAGGCAAAATGGAAGAAGAGAGGAGAATTCTGAACAGGATTCAAGTATCAGAAGGAGTCGAGGCTCCAGTTACCGGTCCTTCCGGTGCGCAGCCAGGCTGATGGTGCTGAGTTGAATAAGCATTTATAACAACCAGTTGAGTAATCCCTTATAGATTTATCGAGTGTAGTTTCGAACAATACGGTTTAGAACCATCAATAAAAAAAATAAAATTAAAAAATAAATAACTAAACTAAAATAAATAAATAAACAAATAAATAAAATTTCTTATTCTTTTTATGTTTATAAGTGTCAAAGAGGTTTCTTCTTCTTTTTCAGACGCCAAATCCAAACTCCCAACTTCCGAATTCCGGAATCCCTTTCTCCAACAATTTCGTCTTCTGCGATCATTCTAAATTTTATGGGCAAATCCCCCCACCCTTACCGGGCGCAGGGGACGATTATCTCGCTGACGACTTCTCTCTCATAAAGTTCATCATACAAATTTTAGCCCGATACTAAGCCTAACAATGTTTCAGACGATTAACCTTGCGCTAAGGTTCAACCCCCCCTCCCTGTGATCCACCTTGTCAATGATGGTTACTCGTTAACCTAACCTCTACGCGCTCGCGAACCGGCAACAAGCGTACATAGGCGTAATATCTGCGGTCGCTTGGGGAAGACCCCCCTATATACATCCTAGCCACTTTAAAACTCGTCGGTCGAGCTTACTACCTCAATAATTGCTTTGAGGCTTGTACACAACACATGCTTTTACTTTTGAGAAATCCCTGAGGGCATCCGCCTTCGGAGCACAGCAACCGTGACCGCTTAACTCAAACTCTAGATTCAGACTCTTCTCCCTCTTCTACTACGACTATCCAAAATTTCAGCCATACTACGATCAATTAATTTTTAGGGTTTCTGCGTCCCCCTCTTACGGGAGGACGCAGGAGTAATTAATCTCGTTACACGAGATTCACCGTCAGACTCCATTCTCCTTCTCTACACACTATCCAAATTTCAGCCTTCTACGATCATCTACTTTTAGGGGCAGCGTCCCCCCACTACGGGGACGCAGGGGAACGTATCTCGGAAAGACCACCTCCGTTTTCGAACCAAAACTCGATTTAGACCTAAGTCTCCACGCAGATCAGAAGCCCGCAACAAAGGCTGAAAAGGCCCCCCCGGGGCCCCAATAACAATTTTTTTTTGGCGGGGGGTCGCTTCCCTTTTTTCCAAGGGGCGAAAGTTTTAACCCCCCTGAATATATCACTAGCGACTTGAAAACTGTCGGGTTTTCAGCTTAACGCTCAATAATTTCATATTTCAGTCTTCCAGACCGATACCCTCTGTATACGTTTGAAACGGTGAGATTCAACTTCACATAACCACTAATATAAAATATAATAATATATATAATATAATACTATGATTATATATATATATATATATATATATATATATATATATATAGTATATATTATGTGTAAATATATATATTATCAAATATTAATATATATAAATATATATTATACTATAAATATATCCCTTAGTAATACCCCTATTAATATATTATTATATACTATATAATAGTATATATATCTGGGTTTACACATATAGTATATATATAATACCTAATAATATATGTATATAATAATATATAATATAATATATAAATATATGAAAATATACTATATTGATGTCAGAGTTGTTATAGTTTGCACCATAAATAAATATTAATACTATAATAATATATACATAGTATAATAATATTATATATATATAATAAATTCTATATATACTATACATTAAACCAATTTCCAACGAATTTATTTACAACTAAAAATATACCTATTACTATTATACTCATACATATAACCGCTAATTAACCTAGTAGACCGAAGCTATATAATATCATATCAAAAGACATATTGATGCCAATAAACCGCAACACATTTAAAAATATTTGTAAATATTTTTATTGTCCCTAAGTGGTATTCCAAACATTTATATCCCTTAAGATGGATATCCAAGAGTGTTACCTCTTGCACCATACGCCACCCTAGCTAAGAGAAACCATTCTGGTTTACCTCCTGAAAGCCTTTATCTCTCAAGAAGTGAGCTTAGTTTGGACACAACCTCCACGGGATCCTGCGCTACACCACTCGTCACCGGAACACGCCTGCCCGGAATTCTTAACGGACCATTATTAGTATCAACATGACTATTTGTGCAATGAATGCAACACATATTCTCCCTCATATTTGGTATAAAGTCCTAAGTGGTTGAACCCCTTCACCCCTTGAGATGGATACTCAGATGTAATTACCCCTACCTTTAGCTAATCGTTGATCAAGAGTACACACCTGGATCCAATAACCCATCTACCCCAAGGTATCCAAGCAGTTCAAAACCCACTAGCAACACATACCTACTATATAATTATATATTACCACGCCACCCCCTGATATCTAATATCCTACTATAGCTATTATAACTCCCTACTCACTTACCACCAATATATTATATAATATACATACCTAATACTATAAAATCGTACCCCCCTAGCCCCGTATATCTACATACGCTGCCTATATATACCTACCTATACCCGCTAGTACTACACCATCACTTATACTATACCACCCGTATAATAACTATATCATATACCCCACCTATATATACCACTAATACCAACACCTCTCACTACCTACCCTACTATATACTAAATATTACACCTATATAATACGGTCATACTACCTACGCATATTATATCTATACCCTATTACCTATACTACTACTACCTACATCATACGTATACCTATACCTATACACCCCGCTACATCATGACCTATAACCTATACTATTACTCAGCCGCATAGCCGATACTATACTTTAAATACTAACTATATATCTATATACTATATCTATATATACTAGACTATATGGCATTTTTTATACTAATAGTATCATCAACATATATACTCACATATATATAAATAAATAAATATACCTACTAACTATACAGTATGGAATACATAGTTACTACTACTACACTATATATGATACCATCCCTCTATAACTACATACCCTACCCCCCATACTCTATCAGTACTATTAGCTCATATCACTACTACTACATGACTATCATACCTATATAACCTATACCCAAAAGTACTAATAACTAGTATCACTTACCTATCCCCACCTATACTCCCATCCCCATAATCTATACTTATAACCTTACACCACTATATATCCACTATATGTATACCCGCATAAATTGATACAGTAATCATACTATACCTACATTCATACTACCCTAAATATGCCTAACCATCAATATCTCAGCAAGTAACTACGCAGCCTACTACCATAGCTATACCGATACTATACCCTACCCCATACCATCCATTAATAACTACGCCCTATTCAGTAATAAATTGATAAACCCATATATCAAATATCTTATTCAACCCTCCACTATCCCCCGAGACTCCACCGAAGGCAGATCCACTTGGCCCGACCGGTAGGGAAAGGCCGTTTCTGTGGAAACGAGGTATGTTGACGAAATATCATAGCTTGACCCGTTACTGAATGCGTGTTGCCTATGTCGTACGCCTTTTTACCTCAGCATCCACCTACCCCTACAATACGTGGCGAATGGACGTCCCTACCCATTTGATATGCTCCCAAATGAGCATGAGGGTCATTCTAATGGCATAATAAAACACTGCCCCAACAATACAATTCAAATAGCCATAATTCGTCAGACACTTAGTCCCAGAGTGAATGTCTGCGTCGAATCTGTAAACATGATGTAGAAAGAAGAAAAAAAGAAGCAGTATTCAACTAACACTTATATTTAACAATCAACGCCAGCAACCAAACTTCGCATACGATGGAGACCTTCCGAACAAGGCACCATACCAAGGACCGCTTACGAAAGCAAGTGAAAACATTAGAATAAATATCTGCCTTATATTACGCTTCCTCTAAACAGAATACCCAACGAAGACCACGACATTATATTAAAACTTATACCTAATTTCATCTAGCCTATCGCGCTACTAGACCGATAAACAGACAACCTTTTTATCAATAGTGTCGATAGCGTTTCTCCTTCACCATTTTCCGTGTCTGAAAATTGCTGCCCCCTGTAATTTCTAATTAGGATGGACATCAAACGGTGTTTCCGGGAAAATTGCTTGCACAATCAGATATAATGTGAACATATATATTATACTAAACACATTATTATAGTAGTTAACTCAGAATATATATAATTATTCTCATATTTCATACATTTTAATAAAAACATTACTCGTATAACTCTCATCAAAGGATCTCCAAACTAGACTAAATTTGATCGTAGGAATTTACTTACACGCAATAACTATAGCGCCTTTTATAATCTTAATTACAGAAGGAACTCCACAGTAACATTTGTGCGTTAAATTTGTGAGTGAGTATATATGTATTTTGTGTTTTCTTTTTTACACATTAAAATTGTTTATTTTCAGAATAAAAATAATGAAGGATAAGATTGAAAGACATAATTCAAAAGCAGCCCTTGATCTAATCCTGAAAATATTATAACAAATGAAATTCAAAAGGAAAATATTTTATAACGTAGAATTATAATAATATTTTGTGCGATATGTGCCAATAAGTGCGATAAACATTAAATAAAAAAAAAATAATTATTTTATGAATTAGCGTGGGTAAATAAATTCGGATAAGTAACATGAAATCCTTCAACTTCCCAATTTGAGAGAATGGGCCAAACTTTTAACCACTAATTCAGATTCTAAAAGCCTCAGAGGAATCTTAAAACTCTTAACTGATTTTTACAATTTACTTTGAACAAGCCCAGAATACCCTAGCATTTATCACGCTACATTTATACTTGTTGTTTAATGTCCTTGTCTTATACAGTCTTGTCATCGGCCATCACCAGAACGTTCCTATAAATTAACGAACCAAATAGGGAGCAGCTCTTAAATATCAGATAAACTATAATCCTCTCATTACTGCAACGTTACAAAATAAAATTCAACATCCCGTCCACCAAAAAACTTTCTGTCCACCTTCCTAGCTTATACTCACAAGGTCTACATTCAACTGTCTCTCTTCCCTTCAAATGAAGAGGATTCACAACAAAGATTCGATTTCACAACACTTCAAAACCTAGTTATTTAAAAAAGAACAAGTTATTAATATCTTAAGAAAAACAAAAAACGTAATTAATAATAAGACTCCTATTCATTCTTTCCTCCATTCTTCTCTAATTTTCCCTCATGACATTAAAAATTGAATATTAATAGTTAAAAGAAGACTATATTCGCCATATTATAAATGTATAATAATACCTCCAATCATTTAAACGAGATCTTCAAGTAAGGCAACGAGAACCTAACGACAAATGAAATGTTTCACATTATTCGCATTTATATTCATATATATTCTGAAATGATAAAATAATAAAAAATATAAAGTGAATAAACATAAAATATACACTTAATTTTCTTTGATTCAATCAACTGTCCTGCACGGCAACAGCGCGAATGAGATACTTTAGCGTGTTAACAACCAACCAATAAGAGTTACCTCTAGTGAGTTTTGAGGTACTCTATCAATTTCATGTCATCATCGTTCGGTACTGTTAAATATTGCGATGGAATTATTTCAGAATTCTTTCTCTATCTTCTTTGCTATTTCTTTAAATATCTTTATTTACTTTAAATATATTGAAGTATAAATCTTTTGAAAAATCCAGGTAATTTCAATACTAATACATTAAAAAAGTATGTACCTACATATATATTAAAGAAGGAAATCGAATTATTTCCTCTCCTTAGTAAGTCATCGACACGACCAAATGAATACGACAATTGAGACCCAGTGATCTCGCAATACCAAGTCTTAAACTCCGTTATCTCTTCTACTTGAAATATAAGCATTGCCTATATATCCAACATGATTATACCTATACCTCAATATTAGTATAGTAATGTCATAACTACTACATATACAAAATTAATATAATATATATATACCGGACGAGTAGTATATATGTATATATGATCATATACCTAAGCACATAATATATACCCATATACTAATAACTATTAAATTCAAATTAAACAAATATCCTGCATAAAATAGTAACATACCCTACATACCTAAATATCTATATTGGTCAGAATAGTACTCTACTTAGATATATATTTATACTATAGTATTTGTATATATAAAATATACTATATATAGTATAATATATATACATATACTATAATATGATACAATAGACTATAGTATAAGAGACTCTTGGATCACGCATGCGGCATAAATATAGAAAAGTAAACTACACTATATAAAAATAACAACTATATCAATAACACCAACAATAACAGCACTAACAATAACAGAAGTGATAATAAACATTATGGCCTAAAATATATACTATAAAATATATAATGTGTATATAATATTGTATATTATTAATATGTATATCATAGATCTTGTTATAAATACTATATATCATACTAATATAAGTATATAGTATATAAATATAAATAAATATGATAAATTAAAGACATACTATAGTATATATATATACTAAATATATTATATATTAAATATAATCATTATATATATATGTAATATATAATATATATATATATAAACTATATTAAAATATATGTACTATATATATATAAATACTATAGCTGATAATAAAAATATATAATAGTTATACATTAAATTATAGTTTTCTTTTAGATATAACTATATCTATTACATTCCTGTCCTGTTAAAAGAGTATACGTATAACGTAGTACCATAACTATATATTATATAATAATATATATATAGTATATATATAATATAGTAGAATGGGGCAAAAAATTGCTAGACTTAAGGTGTTTGTTTTTATGTATGATAGTATATATTTATATAATATATATACATATACATATATGATAATAATATATATATATATAAGTTAAAATATATAATGTAAAAATGAAAATATTATTACATGAATTTTTAGGGGTTCCGCAAGTTGAAGATCTAATTTAAATAAAAAATTAGTTCGATCACTACTTTGACTGGAGGAAATTATGGACATAACATTTAAAAAAATTTGAAACAAATGAAAAATTCAAAATGAAAACAAAATATTTTATTTTTTATCTTTAATTAGCTTCAATGAAATTCATTTTCGTAAAAGAACTCAAGATTCACAATTTTCTCTCCAATTATAATATAATAGACACGAAATACAACATAATATTAGTAAATAGTTCTAAAGTAATAATATATTATTATCTTAATGAACTGACCAAAATGGCTTGAAACGGAAGCATTATAAAAATTTACCAGTACATTAATTTATTTTTATACTTTATAAGAGGTTTAATATCACATCTAATAATAAGCTATATCCTTATATAAAGGAAATTTTGATATAATTAAAAACAAACATTATCTATATAGTAATTATATAAGTACTATATATATAATATAATAGCTACTTGAATATAAAGGGTAAGATATAGAATAATATATAATATATATATATATATATAGTATAATATAATATATATATACTATAAGTATATTATGATATATATAACTATAATTATATATATATTATATAATATATATATAATATATAAGATGGTGGTTGATAACTTTTCTTCTTTTTCCTTAACTTTACAGGTAGTTGCTGCTTTTTTTATATAGTTTTTCGTAACGATTCCTTTTGCTTTGAAAAAACTAATGAAACAGCTACTAGTTTAGACGCTTTTGCTGTTGGAGTAGCCTCTTTCGCACCTAGGGATCTAGATATTACGCTGTTTACTCGAGAGTGAAGACCCAATAATATAAAATTGTAATATAAACCGCTTTTTAATCTCATTTGTTTTAATATTTACTACACTTCCTACAATTCCTTTATATTTTTCTATCTGTTGTTATTATCTACCTTTTATTTAGAACAAACTCTATGTTTCAATTTGGCAAGAGTAGAATTAAGTTTTTTATAATAAAATATATATACTTAAACCTAGTTGCCTAGTTATTCAAGAAAATGAATCCACGAAAATAAATTTATTTGAAAAAACGCGCGAACACATAAAAAGGAGCCACAACATCTTCCAAGATATGTAATAAAAAAAAACAAATATTTTTGCACAACTTGAGAAATAATGTTATAAAAATACATTATTTTATAATAAAATAACATTTTATTATCATACAGTTCAAAAAAGAATGTCAGTAAATATTAACAGGTTAGAATAATAATTATCGAATTAAGTTTCTAAAATGTAGGAATAAACATTGTCAAATAAAAAAGGGTTACACCTTTTTGTTTTTTTCTATTTCTTGTTTTCTACAGATAATATTTAAACTTATTTATTTTGAACACTTTTAAACTACCATTATTTTTAGATATTATTGAATATTTTCTTCTTAAACAATTATTATTGAGCCACTATCTACACTTTTTCTCTAAAAGCGGAGCGCATTTAATATTAAATTAAACACTAAAATGCACTGTTGTTCCTGTTGCTCAGTAGTTGAAGTGGTCTTCATCATTGAAGAGCGAATCAACAACTGAATAAGGAACCTTATAAATTTTGGCTATTTTATTAAATACACTAACATTAACTTGTATCTCTAAAAGCCGGAGCGCGATTTAAACACTTAAATTAGCCTACCACTAGATGCACCACTTTCTGGGTTGCTCAGAGTTCATTGAGGGTCATACATAGAAGCGGGAATCAACAAGCTGAATTAAGGAGCTTATAATTTTGGTTCACTTGAATCACTTTTTAATTCTTGAAAAACTACAAAAAAAACTCATTGTTGGGATATATTAAAGTTAGGAATAAATTTTTTGTTAATAGAAACAAAATACATAACCAAAACCTCGCGCCATTGGTAAATTCGCGACCCCAACAAATCACAACAAAAACATAAAACTTCTTCCAAGAAACGCGACGCAACAGTATACAAAGCCTGACACATCTGCAAGGATATACTATTATCTATTATATATATATAATATTAATATAATTACTATAATATAGTCATATATATATAAACTATATATATATAAATATACTATATAATATATATATATAATATAATATATAATTATACCTATAATTAACAATACTATAAAAGTATATATAATATATAATATTATAGACTTTAAACATGTTTATAGATATAGTAGTAATACTCAGTATAACACATGTTTGTGGCAGTGAATTTTTCACGTAGCTTTATATATATAAATATAAATATATCATATATAATATATATATATTAACCTATACAAAATCTCTTAGGATATTTAACTACATTAAATAGATATATGATCATTTATTCAAAACTAATATATAATAGTATATATTATACAGTACTAATATATATATATATAATATATACAATATAATATATATAATAATAATATCATATTATATTATACCTTATATATATAGTATATATACATATAATATTTATTATACTTAAATTATATTATATATAATAAGAGCAAAAGCCAAATAATACTTTTTCACGAATGCCAAATGATGGATAAAAAACAATATATTATAATAAATAACACTATATTCACTATAACCAATATTTTAAAAATAAATGTCATTTATAATACAGATTATAAATAAGTGGCTCGTATCATTTGACACCCTTATATAGTATTATATTAATATATTCTATATATATAATAATATAGTATATAATTATATATATTATATATTACATAATATATATTATTACTATTATGCCAAAAAAAAATACTATAGTTCGAATGGACAAGACTACAATAAATTTTTTATACATTGAAAAGTCATACACACTAAATTCCTCGTTGCAGCAGGGTTATTCGCGACATGAAATCCACGAAAATCATACTACTCTATTTCAAATCAAATAGCCCGCAGCGCGAACACGAAAATAGGCTCCAAATTACTCATTGCATATGATTATCATTAAACGGAACAAAGATATTTATGCAATCAATATATAATAAATCATTTTTAAAATAAATAAAAATCTTATATTATCAAACGCTATAGTCACATATGAATTAAAACGAAATCCCTTATTTTACTAGTATATTATAATTAGACGCATGTAATGTGTCATTCTGACATCACTGCTCGTACATACTATATATATATATAATATACTATCCTATACAATATTTCTCTCCCTATATATATAATATATATCTAAATAAAAAGCTTAAGTATAAAATATATATTATATACTATATATAAATAATCATTATAATATAATATATATATAATATATATAAATATTATAAATCAGTATTCATCTCTCTGTCTCCAAACAGAAAGTCTTTAATTGAATATCCCTGCACTGAAGAAAAACAGTCTGTAGTATAAATAGCTAGCTATGTGCCGTGTGAATAACATAACGTATATACGTATTGTAACTGATTACTAGCGCTCAAATTCCTAATACCAGATTTCAACCAGAATTTATTAAAGTCGAGTCTTTGTCACTACATTTTCATGAGTACTGGGCGTGATGAGTATAAAAATCAATAGCCGTCTTTCTTTTGCACACAACTACTTTAATGAAATTGGGAGGAGCTCGTTTTTCTAATCCTACGCAGTATACCGTTTCTGAAAGGCGATTCAGCGAGCTGTTAAAAATTCTATAGTTGGACACGCAGAATCGCAAACACCTTGAAACGTAAGTTTCAAGTCTCGCCACTGGAGCATTTGCTTCTGTTAATTCCAACGCCTCATGGGAGACGCCACTTGTAATCGATAACTACTGTTAAACATACGAGATGCACACTCAAGCTTTACAAAGAATAAGCCAAACGGACAGATGTTAAGAGAACAGTCCCTCGTTCGTAGCGAAACCGAGATTCTCCCTTTCACTACAAGTATTAGAAAATGGGAAGTTTTTAAGCATTGAACACGATAGAGTCCAAAGACCAGATCTCCTGAGCTGTCAGATATGATATGCAGAAAAAAAAAACCTAGTAGCTATGCAATATTCTCTCGTTCAACATGATAATTATTTAATACGGAACACAATTTTTCTTCATAATACAAAAATTTTGTGCAAAATGTACCCAGAAACGACTTTTCTTTGATGTAGAAAGCTCAATAAAAGGGTCATAAAAATATTGCCAAGATATTACTTAAACCACGACTCGAAATGGTGTAGCTACAAATTTTTTTTGATACTAAAGTTTAATAGCAGGCACATAGTTAAATGAACCATGTGGCGTTTCTTGAATCACATATTAATAACAAACGGCCACATAAGGTATATGACACACAAAAAAATTCTCCTCTCCTATCGCCAAAGTAGTAAACGTTATCATATCTATAATGTAGCAGCAACTTCCAAGGCTGAAAAACTGAATATTGGGTTTCGAACCAACTCGTGGTATTGATGCACAAGGAATTATATACCGTTCTTACAAGCAGCAGTTATACTTACTTTTACAAAGATGTCTTGGAACTCATAATCATCGAAAACTAAATTCAGAGCGAATCCAGTACAAACCTCACTTGTCAAGACGATTTGGTTGCTCACTTGCTACCCCACTAAAACGCACAACTCTCACACTGCAGGTCTACCCTAACATAGAATTCTGGCGCGTACTAAGAAAAACTTATTCAATGATCTGTATTAAATTTCACTCCATCAGCCCAGATCTTCGCCACCGAGCGATTCCTCTAACTCTTTTCCATAAGACTGAATATATGATAAATAAGGGTTCATCGTTTATTGGAATAACGATGGTAAAAAAATCAATAAATAGGTATAATCCAACCATAGTAAATAATCAAACATTTCTTACGGAAATGACAATGACTTTCACAATATACTATACTCTCCTAAAACAAGCGTATTGAACGATAAACTTATTGGATACTACGATTTATATAAAATTTCCCAAATGGCATTAACATCCGCAAAGGACGACAACTTGATTTATCAAAGAGGTAAGTCAACTATACATAATGAAAATCCTAGACACTCCGAGATACACTCAGTTTGAGACAGTACATGTACTGATAAAGATAAAGATTTTAACATAGAATATATATATTATTAATTTTAATAAAAGTAGTTTTAATATATATATATATATAAAAACACAAAGAAGAAAAACAATTCTTAAAGCATACATTATGAAGAAGATACTGGAATAATAATACTGAATTTGACTCTATTTTAAGGAGAGACAAAAATGAAGCGTTTTTCGTTGAAAGAGATGAAATAGACTGAAAAAGGAGGAAGTTTTTTATCATTAGTTTATATTTAATTAAAGTTGCTTTAAAGTTAAGTCTAATGAAGAAGTTGTTGAAGACTAAAAACTAAAATTTTTCGTAAATTTTTGAAAAAAATAATCAGGAGGGAGAAAGGTCTTTTAACATCGATGATGTAAGGCTCTTGTTAACTTTTGCCATGTTAATACTACATATATAAATATAGATTTATTTATTTTTTTATATACATATATGGTAATAATTGAGCTACCAAACCCAGGAGTTGTTTTCTACACATGAAGATCCTATGAAAATTAGTAAACTAATACTCTTTATCCTACAGTTGATATTTATATTTAAAAATATGTTTTACTATCGATAAAATAATAAAAAAAATACAAAGCTTAATTTCAAAAAAGAGGGTAATTCATTGACTGATTCGTATGTCTGCATGCTTAATCAGTAATTATATTTCGTATGTAAAAAATAAGGGTCTAGATATCTGGGAAGGTTATTTTTAATAACATCAATCAGTATGAGGCATTTAATAGGGGTGATAAAGGAAACAAGTCAGTTATATACTATCAAATTTAAATGGGTTTTATTACATCTAAAAGAAAAATAAATTATTTTAAATTTTAAATGGAAGGTTTAAAATATTCTAATTCAAAATATAAAAAAAATCCTTGCTGGAAATTATATCCATTTCCAAAGCCATAACAGTCCTAATCCACACTGTTAATTAATATACCGTGTTAATGTTATTAAAATTTCTTGAGAAGCCTTTTTACGCCATAGCACCTCCCAACTTTTCCCAGCCCAAGCATCTTTAGAAAACACCATCAAATCCAAAAGCAATAGGGTGCTTGCATTATTTAAAGGTCAGAGAAAGTCAGTCAGCTCCTCTTAATCAATAGCATTGCATAGTTTCTGTCTATTTCCTAGGGATGGGAGTAGTTTAACGGAATGACTCAAGAAAACTTTTCTACTAGGTATATTTGTTACCCTCCTAACTACTTTTAAACATTAATTATCTCAGCTCTGCATGCATTTGAGTTAATTTAATAGATAGTGCTACTCGATCTTGGCTAAAACGGAGAATGCTTGTTTATATTTCTCAATGATTTTTTTCAGGACTTCATCTTTTCAAAAAACTTCGGCCCTTCAAGTACATAACAGGAAGTTCACCGGCAGTATTCTTGCTGCTGTAATTCGACCTATATACCTACACTCTGATCTTTTCTTCCATAATTTTAAAATCATTCATTCAATTTGTCCCAAAAATACGTTTCAATCTAAACTGCATTGATGCTTTAGGTAGTGTGGTAATACTTCTGTTCCTTTACCATAAAAAAGATTAACAACCCGGCGCAAAAAGTATGTTTCTATTTTATAATAGCCTTTCCTTAATTTAAATCTCTTTTTCACTTTCCACTCTGTTGAACAATATGTTGAGAGCTGCGTGAATTCGGTATGTGCTGTTCATTATGCCTGTCCCTGATGGTTTCCAATTTCAACAATATACACTATATAAGTGTGAGCTGAAGAGGTGTTTTCATAGCCTCTCTAATTTATCATTATTTTCTAAAAAGCTTTTTTGAAAAGTTTGTGAAATGGAACGTTAATGATAATAAGCCCAACCTGCTTTTGTTCAACATTTGCATCATTTTTCATGAAATTATTTATAGGGCACAAGTTATACAAAAAATGCGTCTCGTTTGTTCATTCACTGATATGAACCAGCCAAACTATGATTTCTATATTACAGGTAAATGTACCTTTATGTTGTGGTGACATATATACATATAATGAAATACGGACGGGCACTCAAAGGAGAGGGTTAGCCAAAAAACAAATGTGATTGACAACAAACTCATTTAAACATACCTTGACTGACCCAGAATGAATCTATATATTTCATACATATTATATATTATATATATATATTAATTATTATATAATATATAGTTATTATATAATACTCTGTATATAATTATATGTATATTAATATATAGTGATATATATATTTATAATATATTATATATATATATTTATATAATGATATTATATATTAATTAGATATATATATATGATTATATATATATTTATTGAGATATATATATATATTATATACCTTAAATGAATATATATATATATATTTATTTAATATATATAATATATATATAAATATAATATAATATACTATATAATATATATTATATATAATATTTATAATAATTTTTTTTTAATACAGATAACCACTACTCAGGAAGCGCGGGCATAATATTAGTAATAATATATATATATATATTATATATTATATATATAAGTATAAAAAATATCTTTTACAATAATTTTCTTTGTAACAACGTAATTAACACTATATATGGATATTATATTATTTTAATAGGTTTCTGCATATTTTCCTCTAGATTAATAATTATATATGATTATATATAATATATATATATTATTATATATTATATATTATTAATATATATATATATAATATATATATATATATATATATATATATATATAGATTATTATTTATATATAATATAATATAATATAATATTATTCTAATTTATATATTTTATGAAAATTGTTTGATAATTAAAATTTAAATCAATAATACTTCATTACAGAACATCTTATGTTTAATTCTTGACTTCACCTGTTGTTTTTATTTTTTGTTTATTCGATTTTTTCAAACGATACTTATTTCCCCACTTGTTCTCAAAGTTTTTCCCGAAAAAACTTAAATTAGGAGGTTGTGGGAAAAAAACTACTCCTTTGCCAAACCGGTTGTGCCTTTGTGAGGTTAAATTATTACACTTTATTAAACGCTACGCTACCAGACGCATGATTCTATGTAATTTTATTATAAAACTTAACAGCTTATTAATTTTTGCTTTATTATATACAACATCTAATAGGTATAAAAATAATAATTAGATAGGTATAGTAGTATGATAGTATAGATATATAATGGAATATAAAATTATATAATTATAAGTATAAATAATAGTATATTAATATATATATATACATATAAATATATATATATATAAATTATAATATTATTATAATAATATAAACAAATCTTTAGTTGTAAAAAAATAGCAATCTATTTGTGTTGAAAATTTATTGGAAAGATTAGATAAAATAAAAATAACATTAAGAGTGGTTCGAAAACATTATTATGAGAGAATATTTATAATATAAAAATATAATAGAGAATATGACTTTGTCAAAGTAAGAAATAAGATCTTTTTTTAAAAAGATATATATATAATATATAATATTAATATTATATATATAAATTATATATATATATATATAGATAATATATATATATATTATATATATATTATATAATATAAATAATAATATATATATATTATATATATATAATATTAATTATATATGAGAAAATCAATAAATAAACATCTAAATAAACATATATTTAAACTAATGAGCAACTAACCATTACCAAATAGTGGACCTTCTCGTAATGAAATTTTCTAGAATATAGCAATATACCAATATATTTCTTCTACATAAAAAGGCTTTCTCAACACGTATCACGAACTTCTCAGAAGTCGAGTGAATTGACAGCTATTGTTATTTATATGGCCATATCTAGCATAAATTTCCGATGATTTCTGAGGCTTGATTTATTATTTTATGCTAGGAGATAATATAGATTATAAAGGGCGAGTTGACCTGTTTATATCTATTTCTGACTTATTCTTGTAATTTACGGCAAAAATTAATTCAGGCTCGATTTTCTCCGGGGGGGCACTCGACTGTCTCCGGGGGGGCAACGCCCCCCCGGAGGTATGCCTGAAAGAAACACTGTATATATATATATATAATATTAATAATAATAAGAAATAAAAATTAATAAATCTAATTCTAATAACATAAGAAATTATAATTGTTTAACCTCATACAACTTTTAAATTTTAAAAAAAAAACTAAGAGTACCATTAAGTTTCTAAAACAATTTAAACTATGTACAAAATATTAGAAAAATTTAAAAACAATTTAGATTTTAATAATCAAAACAAATATTTGATAAATATATTTATAACCATTTTCCTACCAGTGACGTATGTGGCGTTTTGCGAAAGCAAGTTTTTGCTGGGTGGAAATAAAGTAGTCTCTAAAAAAAAATATAAGTATATATAATATATAGTATATATAATATATAAATATATATATATATATTATATAATAAAGTATATATTATATATAGTAGATATATAAAAATATCCTTGAGGATTCTTCACTTACTAGGATTAGATCCCAGGGCCTCGCGAAACGGAAAATAATGTCCAAGCGTGTTACCCAGTCTTGACCAAACGACGAGCTAAAAAGAAATACGCACTTAAACCTAGTAAAGAGTTTGCTCCTTATTCAATAGCGGAATAAGACCGCCTTAATGAGGCAGGAACAGATAACCCAGCCACGCATTTCTCCGGCTCGCACTCGGGTCAAAGGTAACACAGGACCCATGTAAGGAGACCACTCTAGATCGGAGAGTATATATTGTATAGATGGAAATACTGCAATTAACCGCAGTTTTATTTGTATTTTATTGTATATAGTTAGTGTAATATATTATATAAATATATATAATATATATATAATATATATATATATAGGTATAATATAATATATTAATATAATATAATATGGATATATATTAATTATTATTATTATTATACTATTTATATTATATCCTTAAATATAGTATATATTATTATTTATTTATATATTATATATAACTAATATATTATCATATATAATTATGTATGCTTACTATACAGTAAAATATAATATATAATATAAATATAATAATATTATAGTTATTATTGATTATATTATTATATTATATATACTATATATGTACACTATACTGTAGTATATAGTAAACTCATATAACTATATATTATAATATATATATATATATTAGTAATATAATTATATATATATAATAATAAATTATACTATATACTATATATAATAATATATAATAGTATACTATATATAATATATATATATAGGTAGTATATATATATATATTAGGTTTCTTATATAATAAATTATATAATATTATTATGAATAAATATATATTAAATATATAATTTAAATATATTTAAACAATATTTAACAATTACTAAAAATATAATAAGTTATCACGTAATTATATAATATAAATATATATAATAATATATATATATATAAAAATACATAGGACGTTACGGTGAAAAAAAATTTCGGAGGGCGTTTTTGAAATTATATATATAGCTAAGTGAGGTATATAAATAAATAAAATATACTACAGTATATATATAGTATAATAATATATATATATTATATTTATATATATGATGTAATAATATTATTATATATATATATAATATATATAGTGTAATATTAAATATATATATGAGACAACTTGTAATATATTATTAATATATATATATATATTATATTATAATATTTAATATATATATATATAATATTATATAATATTAATATTAATATATATTATTATATAATAATATTATATATATATATATAATATAATAATATTATATATATAATTATATATTATATTATATATGTAAATATATATATATATATATATTAACATATTATATGGTCAGCTTTTCGATTATGTTCGTCATATGTATCTTAAAAAACTATTAAATGCTACTCAGTAAAAAAGCGGAATACATTGCGATATGCTGGTGCAAAAGTTTGGCCTCTGGCAATGTTTACTGAAAAAAAAAAAGAAAATGAAAAGTTGCAGAGATGAAAAATAAAAATTTAATATATTAATAGTATATCTCAAAAACTACAGATTAGCTTACAGTCGAAAAGAATACATTATTTTGGAATCCTGGGGTAAAAAATTTCACAGTAAGAAATATGTAAAAATAAATAATAATAATAATAAAAAATTATGATTAATTAAATAATTATGATTATTGATTAGAAGGGCTATTTAGAGACCGTTTTATTGGTTTCTCGATATAATAAATTGACATTATAAATAAATATTTTGCCTTTTTTTTACTAAAAAAAGCAACAAAAGATAAACTGCAAGCATAGTTTGAGAAAATAGGTTCTTCTCGAGCCTTCCGGGGAACTAACGGGGAGGGTCTACGGAAACCCCCGCTCGTTTTGGTAGTTTGGGTGTCGCGGTGTAGGTTCCTCCAGGCCCTCTTCCTCCTACGGAGAGTATGGAAAATCGTCCCCTACCCCGCCATATGTTCCCCCTAGTCGGCCTCTGAGCCCCCTAGTGATGCCCTGTTATGAAAGACAAAATAATATTAATAGTAAAAGTCTAATTTATATTTATCGAGATTAATCCAAATAAATAAAGGTATCTAGAACATTAGGCCTTTCTTAATCATTATATACTTAGGGATTAATTGATTAGTACAATAAATTTTTTTTTTATTATTATCTCAAATTTTCGAATTTCCTTTGTGAAATTATACTAGGAATTCATAAAAGTAATTCTTTTCGCTGTCCCGGTAGTTGTAGTTTTTGAGATATAATTGGTTTTTTTGTTATTATTTTTTTTTTTTGTTGTGTGGTTTTTTTTTTTTAGAGATTTCCAGGGCAAACTTTGGGCCAGCCATTACAGCAATGTATTCCGTTTTACTGTAGCATTAATAGTTTTTAAAGAACATTTCGTAAAATTCAGAATCAGCAATTAAAAGGTATTTTGATTAATGAAATATACCTTATAATTAGGTGTATATATAAATTATATATATATAGGAGAGATATATATATAGGTATTAGATATATATATATAGTATATGAATATATATATATATATATTAGTATATATATATACTCCATAGTATATATATATATATATTATATAATATGACAACTGTAATATATATATATATATATATATATATATATGAGATATAGTGTATAATATATATTATATATATATGATATGATTTTAACAGGTTGTAAGTTTAATATAATAGTATAGAATTATAATATATATTAATATATATATATAAGTATAGTATAGTATATATATATATATATAATATATATACATATATATATACCTATGATAGTAATATATATATTGAGAACGATGTAAAAAGAAAAAATTCACTTTGGAAAAGTTCAGGGGGAGGGGGGTTTTCTGACCCCAAACAAAAGAAAACCCCTACCGTACGCCTGTATATAGTAAATATATATGAATATATAGTAGTAATATAGTAATATTATTATAGATAAGAGTATTATAAGTATGAGAATATATATATATATATATACTATATATATATATATATATATATATTATATTATAATATATATATATATTTTATATTTATATTATATTTATATTTATATATATATATACGATAGTATATTATATAAATAGATGATGATAATATATAGTGATATAATATATATAATATATATATATATATAGTATAGATAATAATAGGGGGTATAAAATATAGTGAATAGTATAGTATATATATATATATAATATATACTATATATATTTTTATATATAATGATATATTATTTATATATTATATATATATAATATATATATATATATATTGAAATAGGTATATAGGTAGTAATATAGGTAGTAGTATATATATATATATATATATATATATATATATATATATATATATAGTATTTATATATATAAAAAAAGTGAAGATTAGTATAGATATATATATATTTATATATATATATAGTATATATATATAGTATATAGTAGTATATAATATATATATATTAATATATATATATATATTTTTTTTTTCTTCTGCTCAGACTCTCCACTTATATAAAGGTCTTATTCGCCCCCCTGTTAGTGAATAACTGTTCCCACATTTGGGGGTGGTGTACCGGTCTCACCCTCGCTCTTTTTGGGATTAGAGTTGAAGCTTAAGGCTAAGAGGCTTATAAAAACTGTCCCAATTCTTTCTGACTCCCTGACCCTCTTTCTGCTGCGTCGTGACGTTGGTGACCTATCTTTTTCTATAGGTATTACAACGGCAGGTGCTCGACGTTGTTATCCCTCGCATGGTTCCCCACACTGTCAAAATCTAATACAAGGGGTGCCTTGCTCTCCATGAATATTGCGTGAATAATGGGAGACTCAAGGTCACTCGTTGTGGTCCTCCTTCTTTCCAGCCACAATCTGGGACCCCACTTCTGTTTTGTGGAACCCCTTGCCTTCTTTTATTTTCCCCGCGATATCACTATTCAATCTTCCTCTATTTAAAATCCCGCGTCTGCGCCCACCTGAGGAGAATTGCGTTAGGCAAGGGGACAGGGTGGTTTACTTTCCATTTATTTTTAATGTTTTTCTTTTTATGTAATTTTTTGTTTATTTATTTACTCTTTTTTTTGCCCCCTTCGTGAAAAGGGGCTTGCCGGCCACAAGTGAGGGTAGGTTGGTAATCATTTGGTAAAAAACGTAAGGTATATATATAAATTAGATATATATATAATACTTATATATATATTACCCTATGTAAGAAATAATTATAGATATAATATTTAATATATAATTTATTTATAATGATATTATAAATATATATATATATATATATAATTATAATTATAAATATATATATATATATATATATATAGCTAGATATATATATTATATATATATATTTAATACATTATATATATATATATATATATATTTATATCTATATAGATAAATATATATGATATATTATATATATATATATATAGTATATATATAATATATATATATAGATACTATATATATATATATATATATATATATATAATATAATTATATACGAAGTATATATATATATATGATATATATAATAGATATAGTAGTAAGTACGGTGATATAATATATATAGGTATAATATATAGGGATATAGAAGTGATAGGATGAGGGAGCAGAAATTTATTATATATAAATAGCTATATATATATATATATATAGTATATAAATATATATATATATATATGCTCCCGTAGGTAAAATATAACCTATAAATATATATATAGATATATAATATATATATATATATATATTATATATATAATATATATATAGATAATATATTTATCATATATAGTATCTCAGGCGGCTCGGGGCCTGGTTGCAGGTTTGCGCAAACCACCACGAGTTTTATACAACTAGCAGCTGATGGGGGCACACTATTTGAATATATTGTATTCCTATTCTCTTTATTTTTTTTAATAGGAATTAATAATATTAAAGAAAATTGAAATTGCATCTATTATAATAACACTCCAAATGATTTATTATTAATGAAAAAAAAAGCCGTCTATGAATTAAGCTGTTTATATTCAAAGTCAAAACAATACATAATGAGTTTGTTGCAGAACACTTTACAAACACATGTCAATTATTATTATGAACGAGAAGAATGTGTGGTGAAACAATCTATACCGCGTCAAATCGTATTTTAATAACCGTACAATAGGTGGTCCATAGTTATGAGGAAACAACGGCGTTCGTTTTCTAAGCATTGTTATTCCTGCCGCTCAATACACTAAAATTCAAAATTTGCACGTACGAAACAAATTATTAAAAATTAAGCGTCTCAACATATCAAAATGTATCAGTCCCAGAGAAAAAACGATAACACTTGCAATAGGATTGCAATTCAGTCAGTTTGCCTTTGAATCGTTAGTGCGTGTAGGATTTTAGGATAGATATTTTGTGGCAGAACTCTTAGCCTGTTATAATTTAATGAATAATTCGTAAAGGAAAAAAATATTATAATATAAGATAGCATTTAAAAATATTTTATTATTTTTTTGGTTTTATCTAAGATACCGTGGTCTATAGGCATAGGTAATTATATATATTTATTGGCGTGACAAAAATGAACTTTTGGGCTTGATTGGTTGAAAAATTAGTTTTTGTTGATATTCTCTATCTTCCAAGTTGATTCTGAGTAAAACATATTACATATATTATTAGTATTTATATATATATATACAAGTAACTATATAATATTATATATATATATATATAGTATATATATAATATATATATATATATTAATAAGGTATATGAATATAATAATTATAATATAAATATAGATTCAAATATATACTATAATATATATTATTGTGTCATATTCAAAAGAATGATCCAGTTTGCTAAAAATGGAAATAAAATTGTTAAAGGAAAAAAAATAAAGATCTAATAGCATCCCTTTGAACAATTTTTAATGTTTCGGCTACTAATTTTTTTACGAGTTGTGAAGCTCAAAAACTTTAAAAGGTTTTAAACCGTCCTCATTTTTTTTTTTTTTTTTATTTTTGTTTTATTTTTTGGAAACATATTTTTGTGATATTTTATTTCTTTCTCCCTTTCATTTCATTGTATACGTTACATTTTTTTCTCTTTATTAAATTATTATTTATTATTCTATATTATGATATATATCTATATAGTATGAGTATGGTTTTGGAGGGGTATAGCTGAATAGATAATATATATAGATAATAATTATATATATAACCTATATATTTTTTAAAGCTATAGGCCTATACTATAATATAATATATATATATAGTAGTATATATGATATATATATATAGTAGATAATATATAGTAATATAAATATATATAGTATAGTAGGTTATATAATATATATATATATATAATATATATATAATATATATATATATATAACTAGACAGTTATAAATTAGTAGTGATACTATCTGAGAGAGGAGGGATGAAAGTAATGAGAGTAGATGGTACCGAGACGAGTGAAGAATAGAAAGATGATGGAATAGAACAGAAAGGAAGAAGAGAGAGAGAGTATGTGAGATGTGGGGAGAGGAGTGGGAGAGGAGAAGAGTGGATTTAAGCATCCTAATTAATATTATAGGCCTCTCTTATGTACTTAACCAGAGAGCAATTAAAAAAATTAAGGAATCAGACCGTAGTAGTATGGGTACCCGGTCCAGATGCATCCTTCAACCTCCTAGGAAGTTTCATTGTATGACTCTCTCTCCATTCTCGTGAACCGCATATCTTTTTATATATACATGCGAGAGTTTCCGAAATAAAAAAGATAGTGTAAGATGAAGAGGTTTAATGCTATTAGCAGACACGGGTAAGTGTTCGTGATAGTTATATTTATGCGGTCAGGCTCTCAGTGTGCATATAACAATAAATTCAAGGTGATACAGCTTACGTCCGCGCGTGGAAGTGTTACACGCACCGCTTGCGCTCAGCGCGCATTTGGAGCGAGCGCGTTGCATTGAGCGAGCGGTCTGCAATGCATACACGCCAGCACTGCAAACTGCGAGTTCTCAGCGTCTCTCATGCGATATATTGTATTAGTTTTTATTTTAACTCTCATGGCCATAAATAGCTCTAAAAGGAAAGTGATAAGTTGAATAGCTCAAAGGCAAAATAAATATTGAAAATGAATAAAAAATATCTCATTTATGAAGACAAAAAAGAAGTACACAAAATCGAGGTTATGGAACCAAAAATTTACAGTTTAAATAAATAAAAGATGTTTGTGCTCAAATAGGGAACAACGCCTTGTTTGATTAATTTAAATAACGATGGAAATAACACAATATATTATTAGAACAGTATAAACAAACCACAGCTAACGGTAGCAATAACAAACAATAACCAACTAACCAACAATAAAAAAACCCACAATAATGAAAAACCAAAGATAGTAAGAAATAACAAGTTATCTAAAAGCAAAAGCAGTACTAAATATATATATATATATATATATATATATATATCTGAGGTATATATATATATATAGTTATATTATATAATATATTAGATATTACCAGTAATATATATATATATATACTATAATATATAATCATATATTAATAGATATTATATATATATTAATATAATATATATATATATTAGGATATATATGAAACAATTGGCGACACCAAGGAAGTGTGGTGATTTGTGTGGAGGACAAGGACAGTGAGTGGCTAGACAAGCGCTCCTGAATATATATAAAGAAGGCATACTCCACTCGACAGAGCGCGTCAATTCTTATAATCCCGAGTTTTGATGACCGTCATATAAGCGGCACAGTCAAAATAGTGTATGTGGTGCACTATACCTATACTCATTTCTCGTGCGTTTAGATGTGTGAGAGACACTATATTATATATCAAGGTTGCATTGACTCATCCGATATATTTATTTCCAACCTCCGTATGGCACTCTCTCTCATAATATGTTTATTATAATATGATGAACATCTCCTCCACTTCTCTGATCCACCTCACCTATAAGTATACTGCTTAATTATATAAGGTTTCCTATCATATACTCACCTCAACTCTACAGTATATATCGGACTTCCTCACTCCATATATATCCTATACTGCTTTATTAACATTCCACTAAATTTGTTTGTGTTTTTAATTTTTAAGTTTCCCTTAAATAAATCATTAGATATTAATTACATAGCTGTAGTAAATCCTTTTATCTGTGCGCGTAGGTGTGAAGCTTACTCTCATTGCCTGGATACTTACTGCTTCGCATACTAACATAAGTATAGATATTTTTGCAAAGAGGTACTAAAGGTGGCGATAATATTCCAATTTCTAGTTTATTAGGAATTGAATTGGGTTGCAGCCTGGAACTCTGAAGGTACATTGATACCATTTCACTCGGTTTAATTTTTGAGCTTCCTAATAGATAGGAAAGATTAGTTCCACCTATTGGTGCCCAGACCAGATGGGAACTAATATGGTAAAGTTAACCCTTTTAACAATAGATGTTTTCACAAACTCCTAAATAAGTACCAAATGCTTATACAAAACACTTCTCAGAACCTTAACAACCCTCTCTCTAGATCACTTTCTTCATCATAGTGCCATTTGGTAATTAAAGACCTTTAGAAAAATAAAATATTTTATACTAGCGATTATGAATTTTAAAGTGATATAAAATAAAGAATAGAAGGAGAAATAAATACATGTGTAAATAATTCATAGAATTAAATATTCTTATGCGCATAGAGCCACTGGATGAACGTGAATGTCACGTGCCGTGCGTTTAATCTTGCGCAGACAGAGAGTATTTATAATTATATTTGTAAGTTTTCCCAACATTAAAGAATTGTGGTGTAGGGAAATTAAGATAAAATTCCTGTAGAAATAGATTATTTTAATAATGAAAATTTAGAAATAAATTTTTTTTACAATAAATATACAAAATATATTACAATCAGTTGGACAAATAACAATAGATTGCGCAGTTGCTAGTTGTGCGCAGTCTTATGACAAAATGGAAACTAATGTTGCGTTAGGCAAGTACATAGGACATTATAATGTGTTATATACTTTAGCCTATTGTCGACAAAAAGCTGATTAACTGACTCAGTGCTCTTATCTAAAAATTTAAAAAAAATTAAATTACAAAAATCAAAATTATAGCGTGGGACGCATTAAATATTAGAGAGTTTAATGCCACAATGAAAAATGATAAAAGGATTTAGAGACAATAACAGTGACAGTAGCTGTGTCTGTTTATTATTAAACTTAATATGAAGCATTTTAATTGTCATATTTTGACATCTAGATTAATTTCGTTTGTTTATGGTGTTGTTTAAATAACCCATTAGTGTGTTTTGATGATAAAATTTGATGAATTCATATTTGAAAAACAATTATTTCATTAAGAAAACATCTGTCTATTGACGAAGCGTTTTGCGTGTTTAAATATTGGTTACATAGTTTTTGTGTATGCTAGCATTAAAATTCTAGTTCTTTGGACCGAGTGATATGTATTGTATATGTATAAGTTGAAGTATTGTATAAATTAAATATCATATAGACCTTAGCTGGTCACAACTACTACGCGCGGTGCCTAGACACTTAGGTATAGGGAATACTTGTGACAGATAAAAAGTAAGCTCATTGCGTGACCTAACCTTAGTAGTAAAGCCTACACATAGGAGCCTAAATTAAGCTATTTAGGTTTAATGTATACTATTATTAAGCCCTCCATTTAACGTAAATTAAAGGTCTTCAGTGGACAAATGTTAATATTTTAATTATTAGATTGTTCGTTCAAAATAATTTCTGCCCTTTTAATAAATAAATTGTGAAAATAATTTTTATCCATTAATCTCTTATCACTTAAAAACTTTCATTAAAACAAATAATTTTGCAAAATTGCATTAAACTTTTCTATCTCTGCAAGGGATAGATAAACGTAGGGGTGTGGAACAAAAAATGAGAATATTTAAAGCCATAAAAGAGCCTTCAAAATTAGAATATGGAAAATCTCATACAAAATATTATGAGATACAAAAGTGAAATTCTGTCTTTGGACGAGGAAATTATCGGCTTACATGATGAGGCTAAAGATATGGAAGAGCAAGAATCTATCGACTTGCTTTACCAAAATGATGTGTATATAAATAGTATAAATAAATACCTTGATGAGGTTAAGGCTCTTAAGGCTCAGTATAACCAGTATATATCTTTAAAGGAAATGAAAGATAATGAGAATTTTATAGACACAATTAGGAATAATAGTATGCCTTATGCCAATGATAAATATAGGGCTAGATTACCTACTTTAGAAATTCCTTACCTTTGCAGGTGATAAAAAGACTAGTTTTCCAACTTTTTTGAATAAATTTAATTCTTTAAGTAGGGACATAAGGAAGGAATTTGGTCCAAAAGCCTGTGGATCAAGTTGTTTCTTATCTCTCTTAACATATGTACAAGGGTCCTGGCCTTAAAAGGTTAATTTGAATCGAGACTAGACAAATTATTTGATTGCTAATTATGATACAGAATTGGCTATATTTAATGACTGAGATAATTATAAAAATCAAGAAGAAATAAATCATGATCTTAAAATTAAGCTTAATTAAAATTAAAATAATGTAAAATTTTTAATGATACAAGATAATTTTCAATTTTTGATATTAGTGAAGGAGAATGTCTCATTGCCGACATGATTTCAAAATAATAAAATATATAGATATAGCAAAGGTAATTCATAATAACTTTTGTCCTACTCATGAACATTAGAAAAAAGCTCCGCCAAAGTAAAAGTACAGGAAATTATTTTCAACAAAAACTTAATTTAAAGAACTTTAATACTATACTTTATACAGTGCAGGCCACCATACAGGCACGGATCGCACACGAATATTGTCCTGAGGCAGAATATTTTTGAGACCATTTTGTGGGACATTGAGTTACTGAGAACAAAAGTTAGTATGAAATTCTGTGAGTGTTTAAAAGCACTACAAAAAGAAAGGTACTTGGACACAATAAAGAATGTTGTACCAAAGCACACTCAATTTCATGAAAGAGCTCCACACCACCGTTACTACTAATTAACATGCCGAACGATAAAGCAGGAGCACAGACACGTGTTGTACTATAAAAAAGAAAAAGTTGCAAACAAACAAAATAAAAGCTTCACGTTACGTATACCATTCAACCGCAGCAACAGATGTTTGGCACCCTCACATAACCTCAATATGTGAAATCGTGTGCGAAGAGATACCTGTGATTCAGGCAAGGGAATCATACTGCTCCTCATAGTTTGTAGTACCGTGCTTGAATAATACACGACAGTCTGGCACGCTGGGCCAGTTGAGCCCGACGTCACAAAAAGCGATACACACCGAGTAGATGACAGGTCATATTATAACACACCTTTTGTATTGCATGCTAGTTCGTCTCGCCTCGTTGTTGACAGAAATAACTCACGCTCTCGCTCCGCCACGCATTCCTTACTGACTTCAAAGTCCCACCGTTGGTTGTTGCTCCGGCGTCCAACCGGTACTCGTGAACAATTGAGTCCTACCCACAACACGCAAGGTATCCTAATACTCAAAGTTGAAAAGATTCGCCTCGGGCTAAAAACAATCTGCCTAAAGAATAATCGGCACAAGACTTATGCCAACAGTGGATCAAATCAAGAATATTGCTGTCACCCATAACAGAACAATGATAGCTATTATCCTGCTCAAAGAGTAAATACATCCTAAAATACATACTAAATACATGTAACAAGAAAAAGGGAATCCGAGGTCAAGGAAAAAAATCTTACAGATGCTGATCCGCAGTGGAAGTCCGATATGTAGTGGCCGGCTCTAGGTAATAAGTACCAATAACAGGCGGGTTCACACCGAAGATGCCAAAGTTGCCAATGAAAATAGTTCACGTTTTGTAACTGCCGTAATACAATAGAGACTATACTCTGACTCAGAGTGTCAAAGAACCAAATGACTAACTGTAAGGTTCTGTTCTCAACAGACCAGTAAGACCAGAGCAGATTATATTCTATGACACATATCATCATATAAGGTAAGAAGTAGTAGACCAACTAAATCCTGTGAGATATTCAGGAAATTTGATGATAATAAAAAGTTATAGATATAATCATCCAACGCAGGTTAGGTATGTTAGTTAAATGATGTGAAACTATGAAAGACCATTTAAATTAATCGTGTATCCAGTAACTCCCTTGTGGTGAGGTCGTGCTCAATGTGAAATAAATGTGGGAAACTGTATGACTGGATTTTAGACTTTTATAGAGAAGATAGTCCAGTATAAATAAAGAATCATAATTAAATTTCCAAACATGCATAGTTGTTAAATAACCTATTATACAGTTGGGTTCATTGTCATGTTTCCTGTGTCGATTCAAGGCTTGTGAAAAACTTAAATACAATCTACCTATGTATTGTGCAGGACAAAAAATATAAAAAGCTGTGATTTTATAATTGACAAAATAGATATATTTACTTGGAGATAGAATGATCTTTATTAGATTTATGTTGATTATTGTTAGGTACAAGTTAAAATAAAATAATAAGGAGTTTTGGATCCAGGCTCAAAATGGTCAAGGAAATCACAGACCGCTTTGTTTTTTTGAAGGTGATTTATTCAAATGAAGTATGTATGGAGAGTAAGGATGTTTATAAGG
>JABUQX010012424.1:0-25824 GCA_015478945.1 Trachelipus rathkii
CTTTGAAAGTTTTCATTTAAATTGTAACATGTATTTTGATTATGAAAGAACGAAATTTGAAATATTTAAAAGGGGAATTGAAAGGTTAATTTCATGTGAATATGAAGCGTGAAAGGTTAAGAATGTGACTTCTGTAGTATCGGGATCATCTGGCATAGAGAATAATCTTTAGATTATTGATTAATCTTTCCTTTGTGTTTAGGAACACATAATTGGTATGCTGAGGAAGAGTGTGGAAGGAACCACTGTTCAGAGAAAATAAATCTGCATTAACAGTATTTTGGCGCAGAGCTAAACGTAATGAAGTGTGACTTAGTAGAATGTAGTGTCGGTTTAGATATGTTGTGCAAGTAAGGGAAATAGTCAGGTTCATTATTATTTTAGGGTAATGAGTGTAACTGTTAGTAGGGTTAAAGAAGAGAGGTAATTAAGGTAATAGTTCTGGAATGAAGATAGTGTACTTAAGAGTAGTGAGTAAAAATACTTATGGCAGCATATATAATGGAATTACGTATGAATATGATCAGACGAGACAGAGGCCGAGATGGTAGATGTCAATTGATTATGGAATATTGTGTAAACATTCACACACTAGCATTTTCTGATAAGTAGGTATCAGTTCCCGCATCGAGATTGTAGAGAGAGACGCAGTATATACGTATACTACCGCTGTATAATAAGAATTGGGAGTAAGGGGGATATTGAGCGTAACTGTGGAAGGCTGTATCGGAACCAGATAATATATGGGGAATTTTATGTTACTTGAGTTTTGCTGTTTCATAGTGCTATTTAATAAAAATTGTTTTGTGAATATGGGGGTGATGCTGGTAGTGTAGGGTTGGGTTTGAGATAGCGTAGGTAAATAGTATGTGCTATTGAGAAAAAGGACTGATTGGTTGAATGAATTCGTAAGAGTGCATGTTTAGTTATAACAAATGAGTAGAGGAATGTGTAAAGATGCACAAAGATTTTTACATTTAAAAACTATAATGATATGACAAAAAGATGGAAAGAAGAGATATATGCGAATCAGGACTGTAACTGTTAGTTTGTATAGATTTGCAAACACAGCAATAATCGAGCATAGTAAATTATAAATAGGGAAGTAACTGCATAATGATCTTTCATGGTTAAAAAAGTGATATAACAATGGGGTTGTGTGGTGGTTGTTGCGAATTCAATCAATGGAATCAGAAGTAACGATATGTTACCAGATAGTTAATCGTGTGCAAGAAATAGACGCGATTAAGCGGAGTCGATAAAATAACGTAATTTCAGATGTTTTAGACTATTTAATTGCGGAAAGTGAGCGGCAGGTCGAGAATAAGTGTAAGCGTATAAGGCATAGTAAATAACGTTTTTCTCATGTGGTTTTATTTGCTATATTTGCTGTAGTGGGATGGGGAAGTAATATTCATGATTGAGATGCATATACGGGGGGTGCCGCTGGGAAAGGGATGTATAGAGGAAGATAGATTAATGAAATAAGGAGGCATACATAAAAGGGGTGAAAATTATGAGAGTAACTGAGAGAAGAGAGTGGGATAGCCTGGCAAGCTGTAAATGGACAGTTGCTTATATAGTCGGATAAATTGAATTTTCTGTAGGTTAATAGCTTCTACTCGTGTGTCTCCGTGAGAATGGGCTGTATTATGAGAGATTTGTAATTTATTAAGTTTGATAAGATTGATAGAGGGGTTTGATACAGGTAACTAATTATAATGTAAAAGGAAAGTACATATAGGGGTAGTTATTAAATAAATTTGGTAAGTAAATCTACTAAGGAGCGTGTAAGATTAAAAGAAAGTAAATAGAGTAATACCTAAACTTCCTACTTAGTGAAGTGAGGGAGAGGCACACGGATCACGAAGGTGCGGATAATGGTAACGAAAGTAAATCGGTGAGTCACTTCAGGGGAAAAAGTGAACTTTTACTCTGAAGTGCTTTAAATATATTCATGGAATAATATAGAATGTGAGTAAAAAAGGTGATAAATCGGTGATATGGATAGTACAGAATGTCCAAAATTATTAGGGATATATAAAGTTGTCTGAAATTGAGGATGAAGTGTGATACCTTGGCTGTAAATATAAAATGCTTTGGTGGAGTATGTGAAGGCGAATAAAAGCCTCTTGATGTGCGCTAGTGGGTTTCGCATATAGATGAGGTAAGTTTCTGTCTATGTAATTTAAATTATGATTAATAGTAGAATAATACTTGAGTAGGTCCTCCGCATCCAATGTAGTTCCATCTAGATTTATAGAGACTGCATAAATAAGATATAGATCAGTTAAATTCGAATTAAATATAAGTATACTAAATACTTAGAGTGGAATGTTATAGTGTCGCCTGAGACTGCGATTTATTATGATATAATTGATAAAAATAATGTATTGAAACACATTAGGTATAAGATGAAAGATTGTGTGGTTAGGAAGAAATATAGGAGTAGAATGACTAGACATAAATGAAAGTACATGACAGGATAAATGTTATTATCTAGGTCATTACTGCTATTAGAAAGGTGATGGTATTGATTGGTAGGTTTGGCTTAAAGTATAACTTTATATAAGATTAAATATTGAGTCGGTAAATAATGTAGCTTTGCTGGGAATTGACCTAACTGCAAATTGGGATGAATACAACTGAAGGATAATAGTAATATATGAGTCAAGATAGAAGATGTTAATTAGCTTGAGAGGCTCACAAGCATAAGGAGATAACTGGAACTGGTGCATGTAGGTCAAGAGTGAGACATATGTGTCATAAAGAAGTAAGATTCAGATGGTCGTGGTATTTTCTGTGAAAGGAACGTAGTACGGTGTTTTGTTTGTAAATTGGGATTTTTTGATTCCAGGGGATGAACCGGACGCGAGGCGATTCGACTCATGAATAGATGCCATATAACGTGAATGCAGGTTCTTTGTCGCAGTTATCCGTTTGATATTCCTCCATAGTGTAGTTGGAAATTAATTGTCTGGAACAACTGTGACTGCTAAAGTTCTACACATCATTAAGGATGATTGAGGTGTGACGGTTAAGTACCTGCTTTTCTTTTTTTGTAACTGTGTAATTTCCTTTATATTCTACTTTTTTTTGTAAGTCCAGCAGCATGCGTGCAGAGTAGCAAGCGAGCACCGTAGCATGCAGAGCCCGATCATGAGGAAGAGAAAGAAAGAGTAGTAGAAGAGGAGGATGAATAGAGGATGAGAGAGATGAGATGGAGAGAGATAGAGAGGATGTAGGAAGAGTCTAGACTAGAGTTAAACTGAGTAACGATTTGAGTTATTCTAGAGCTGGAAATTGATAAACTACATAGTATATGAATTAAACATGATAAGTCATAAACTGCATCCAAAGGTTTGACAATAATATCATTGACATATAAATCATTTACACCATACCTATTCTATTTTTCTACAAATACATATTCTACTCTACTTTATTTCTTCCAACTTAAATTTTTAACACAAAATGAATGCGCGCATGTGCGCCAAAAGTCTTAGTGTATGATGATTTTGAAAGGAAGGGTAGATGCCTTTATTTACCGATAGGTTTGTTATTGCCATAGATTTTACATTGCAGTATAATAGTAACAAAAACTATTTCTAAACTTAAGAAATCGACTCTAAGTGGTACAAAGACCGCGAGAATTATAAGAAATAAAAATATATTTTTTAAAAATAAATTGTTATATAAACATTTTTATATTCCGAAGGTATAAAAACGGCTTGTACGGGCCTTTCTCTCCTCTCCACTCCCATAAAAACGAAAAATTCAAAAAAAATTACAACATATCTAACAAACAACATATTCTTTAATTATCTACATTCATAATGTGTAAATCAGGTATCATATGCACCACTATTATTTATGAACGCTCTTAAAATAATAGAATATTTTAGAATATAATAGTTGTCATACATAATATTGAGTCGTTGTAATTCCAAAAACGACATTGCCTTTTGTCATAGATATCATTTCTTAATGCTGTAGTAAATAAATTAGACGCCTATACTTTAATAAGTCTAAGTGAGTTAATATTATTCACTCTCCTTCTCTTAAAAATTAATTATATTATTATCACTATTAATGAAACTATCCTTTCAATCAATCTTGCTTTTCGAATTCTATAGATTTATCGATTTATTAAAAATATCGACTTTTTTTTTTGAAATTGGTGGCTATTAAATGAAAGCAATTATCACCTCCTAAAGTATATTCGGTCTTCAGCTCGTTTCACATAAGGCTAGAAGGATAAGTCTCAAGTAAACCTGTCGTTATGTGTGCCTGAGAGTACAAACAGTCAACTGGAAGCTCTTTACACGACCACAAGATTGAGTATAATGAATAATACATATGGAATTAGAAAGCTTAGCTGACTTGCTAGCATATAAGAATACAAGATAAATCTATTATTTAAATTGACATTAATGATATTAATTAATTTAAAGAATGCATACTATTATGTATTATTTATATTTATTATTAATTCTATTATATATAATTGCATCTTATTATAATTATATCAGTTAATTATTATTATTTATTATTCTATACTAATTCCATTATGTTTATTTTAATTACTATTAATTATCTAATTCTTATTTTAATTATTATTTTATTTTATTCTATATCTAATTATTTAATTTATTCTATAACCATCTAAGTTATTATATATTATAATTATTATAACTAATATTACATTGTAAATTGTATTATTATTATTATTATTATTAT
Source organism: Trachelipus rathkii (assembly GCA_015478945.1). Taxonomy (NCBI): domain Eukaryota; kingdom Metazoa; phylum Arthropoda; class Malacostraca; order Isopoda; family Trachelipodidae; genus Trachelipus; species Trachelipus rathkii. The sequence continues at coordinate 4,741 of JABUQX010012424.1, forward strand.
ATTATTTAATTATTATTAATATAGTGTTATATATTTATTATTTAGATTATTTATTTATTTACATTTATTGTATGTCGAGAAATAATTTATGTTTCAGCTTAGACTGTGATTTGGTGTACAAACAGCAGTGGAGGAATACTCCAGTTTCAGTAGCATCTATTCAAAGATTACTTAATGCGAAAATTAAAGAAACTGATATCTTAAGTGGTTTTGTTGGAAGTAAATGTTTTCAAAAAGAGTTCTATAAAGAGATAAAGACGTCTTGCCAGAGAGCTGATGTCTAAATATATATGGTATTTATAGGGGATGACACGTATAGCTTTGATGAAAGTTAGGGACTAAATTATTAATTTTGTGACTGAAATTCATTCGAAAATGTAGCTTTACTATAAATGATTTAGATAATAAAGAAGTTTCCTCTATTACCTGTCACGACCTTATATAAAATAATATACGGAGCGACTCACTCCCCATGGATTATAATCACAGGATGTTTCACAACGAAATGAAAACGGAGTATAGGATGTTCGTTATTGCCGATTTACTCTAACTGCTGCTATCGCACTAAATACTCCATATACCTTTTCTCCTCATCAACGTTTCAAATTTCATAGTCAGTACACTATATCTGCTACGTACGTAATCATGATCGCCCTAATCATTCGGAATTTCTCTCATGACACGTTATAAAATATTAATCACAACCCTGTAGTCTATTTATTTATAAGTTTAAACATTAGTGTCCCACGGTACATATTTGGTTTCAAACTGTCGAAAAAAATATTGCCACATAGCCGGTATCCGTAAGTTGATTGGCAATTAAGAGTTATGCTTGAATAAAAGGTTTAAACAGTGCACCTTTATATTAATTTTCAGGTATGTTACAAAAGTTTACAAAATGATTTTAAAGCAATCATTATTTCTCTCACTAAATTGATTTATTATTTTATAAAAATAAAAATATAAATCTATTATTTAAAGTCAATAAATTTAATTTTTAGATTTTTTATTAGTTAACAAATTCTTTTCAAACCTAAATTTAACTATTATAAATTATTTCCATATTATTCTAAAAGTTATATCCATCGATAACCTATCTAATTCTATACTTGATAAGCAAATATTCAATGAAATTATAATATACTTAAGTAAATTCATGAACTGGTTGTTTCAAACTAATGTTTCGCGGTTTAATGGTATGAAGACAAAAACTACAAGGAGTAGAACGATGAAGCCACAAAAATCGACTGATGAAGAACTGGTGGTAGTATTCTTTCAGTTAAATAAAAGCTGACACGTAACCATTGTCAATACGGTGTGCGGTTTAATGTGCTAGTATTCTATTTTTATATAATATTATATAAAACCAAATATGTAATTTAAGTTATTTATATTTTTTATCTATATCATTCTTATTTTATTGGGTTTTTAATTTCAATCGAGAGCAGGATTATTGGAGCTATATCTCCCTTACCAAACTATATAAAGGTGATATAAGAGAGGAGGTGTGTTGTTGCTCCTAGAGAGAGATATCAAAACAACATAAATAGGAGTTGTTTTTTCTCGACATAAACCAAGCAAAGAGAGAAACAAACAGCATCATGAAAAGACAACACCCGGCGTCCTGTCCGTAACAAACATATAGCGAGAGAGTCATAGCTTATTTTTCACGCTCCTGATAAAACATTTGACAGAAGTCACCCTCCCGTCTAGTATATACTAATTACTTCTCCTCGGCTGTTCAAGTGTCGCAAGTCTCTCTGGTGCTGTGTTGGTTTAATAATAGTACTTCTGGTAACCCGATGACTTATCTCGTGGTGAGTATTAAATCCAATCGCAGGAATATCAAGTGAAATTCACCTTTTATCAGTAAATATTATCTTTTCCCCACGATAATGGATCATTCATTTTTTATACTTAATCATTATCCCTCATCTTGTATATCAGTATTCTTCCCTCACCCCTCACACTAACAGAACATTAAAGAGATTGCGGTAGACGGATCCGCGCTGAAACACATTGCTACTTTAGATCTATACCTCTTATTCAAGACTCATAGTCTCATCTTAACGATAAACACACATTTTAACACACTACCACAATACTACACTACTACTCATCTAAGACCCACTCAGTGGCACTCAGACTTAGTCCCTTTACACCCACCACGGATTTAATTGGCACCCAGCCATCTTTCCTGCCATCTCATCACGAACTTGTCCTAACTTACACCTCGCTGCATCATCCGTTCCCTTTTACCCAACATATATCCTCAATAGTAATTTGATAACTCAGACACTTTGTTCCAGCCTGCCTACACACCCTCATCACCATCGAACATAACATTTCCAACCGTCACCCCAGCCATGACACTATTCCTCACCGCGTCATTCAACCATAATCTTACTCTTATGCTTGTTTACTTCTCAAGCACGCCACAATTCACGTATTTCAATAACCACACATTCATACCGTGACTTGGCTTTAATCTGGTCTGGTGCTGCTTCAAGGAGGTCTCCTAATCCCTATAAACCGATGCCAATAGATCTACATATTTTTCATTGAATCCTCATACAACTCTCTTTGTAACTTGAGCTCACAATACTTTTAAGCCTTAAGCACTATCTAGTATAACTGCTCATGTTTTATGCACGTGTATATATATCATATGATATTAGATAACTAACATAATATAATAAGCTATCAGAATAACTCCGACATATAGATAGTTATAGTAGCACTTCCATCTCTTTCACATTATCTCATCATCTATACTACCAATCTACCCTGCATCGTCCCGCCTCTATACTAATATTTACTTTCATAAACTGAGTTAAGTTCAATTGAATAACCAGGGGGACATAACACATCCCGTGCTTCACAACGCTATATGATCATCTAAACAATACCACTTTCGACGACTTATATATCCATTTATTCTTAAAACACGCTTCCACTGTCATTAATAGCATACTTTAAATTTGAGATTCCATATATCAGAAATGATATGTCACTATCAATACACCATATATTTAGATATATAATAACTACCTTGCATATATATAGATCTTACCTATAAGTTAATTAGTCTATCAATATAACGCCATGGTCGCAAATCCATAAAACCTCAAATGCCAGTTTCTCTTTCTCTCCGCTTTGCTACATTTTAAGTTTGATATTGACAGAATTATTTGATTAATTACACACAATCCTCTATGCGTCCTGTGTGCTCATCTGGAAGGTTAAACCAGGCTATGCACCTTGTTCTTCTCGATACCCACAGATCAGGGCTCTTGGAGGAGCTTGTCACGACCAAATCATCTTAATACGCTACTTCAGCACATCTCGTTCTAAAACACCTGCAACAGAAGTATTTGCGCAGTAACACGTCAACTATAATTATTGTCTCTACTCTCGCTTACAGCGAATGTATACAATCCTTTTATACTATCTGATTACGAATTCCCCTATCCTCACAATTCCTGACCGTTGCAAGGAACAACACTTTATAAATCCCCTTCGTTCAGGCGCAATATTAAAAATAAAGTGTGGATCCTATGCCATATTCCAGTACCATTGAACCTGATACTCCTGCAATCGGACCCGTTCGTACTGATACCCCTCTCCATAAAGAAGAAGTGTCATTTAGATATCAATAATTGGGCTCAACGTTCTGCAACATGTCCCTCATTAATATATAAATATCACAACTACTCCTATACCATAATAAAGAATCTTATATCGGCATATCCAGCATACTATAGAATATTTGGAATCATTTATGTTTACTGAAAACCATATTTCCCCACATAATTTTTTTAACAGAATTTACATGGTTTTATCAGTATCATTTGCATCTTCTGATTAAATAATTCTTAACCTATTCGTCAACATTATCTCACTATATACTATAGGTTATATCACTATTTATACCTAGATAGTTATATACCTTTACTATTATATCATAATGTACATATTTCATCCTCACAAAATAACCTAATTGCCTTTCAAGTATGCACCCATAAACCCATCACACGATATCACTAATCCCACTTCTTCCTCATTACTGCCAGATGTATATCAGCCGATGATTTTACGTAAAGCACTATCTTTTACACCGCTCGCCTTTAAGATGAAGTCACATTCAGTATTTCATCAGTTGAAATTGCATACCTATCACCTATTCATTTAATTAATTCTCATTATTGCCTTTTCGTGCTTCCTTAATACGAAGAGCCTATTCTACTCTCTATTCCCTGTTGTAAGTTCCCCATTCTATTACCCCCATAAATATTGCTTATATTATTACCTATATCTTTTTTATTTCCTCCTACATTAATCCATTTACGTTATATGAAATGAAGATCTAGAGAGTCATTTCACTCGTTGCCTATATACAATTCTAAGGAACATCTTTCTTTTGCAAACCTCATCATTGGCTTTTAGTAGACAGCTTCACCACACATCACACCACCTCATAGCATATCATTAATATTTCTATAATTCTTAACCCCTGTGCACTCTCACATCTATCACTCCACTCATTAAAATATGAATGCATGAAATTTCAAGGGAAAAATTATAAACTCAACATTTGTTGAATCAATTTGTCCTATTTTTGCCATTAAATTTCAATAAAAAATTATTTCAGATTCTATAGCGACGAAAATCGCGCGCAAGGATAGTTTAGCCCAGAAGTTAGCGTTAAGGCCCAATAAGCAAGAACTAATAGATAGAAATATTCTTCCTGTACAGTCGGAAACAGACAGAAAAGAATTTAGAGAAGCAATTGGTGCAAAGCTTACAAGGTAAAGTAAAAACATTTTTTCTTCCTGTCTTAAAAGAAATTCCTATTTTATCTTTATTCTTTTACATAGAAAAGTCAAAGATTTTTTTTCTCTTTTTCTTATGGAAGGATGGTCTAATGAAAGCTCTTGGTGAAAATAGTATTTTTAGTTTTAAATTGGGTTATTAGGGATTGCTTTCATTGTCTTAAAGTTTTTTAGTCAGGGTTGAGGAGTCGGAGATTGTTTTAGTCATGGTTGGAGAGCCGGGAGTGGAAGAAAAATATCCTGCTTCCGACTCCCAATGAAAAATTATTTAAAGTTTTTTCCCATCTTATTTTTTTTTAATGAAATTAAACCTAATTACCACTGTAAGAGTCTTACGGTCTAAAATTTATTTTAAAAAGAAAATCACTTTGATGAAATATGTAGAATCTGATAAATTGTTTTTTATATAGCAAATACATTAATTTTCTTTTTTTCCTTTAATATTGGGCAAGTTTAGCCTTTTTCCGTTCTACTAGTATCTTTTCATCTCGCCATGATTCGTTAAAAATCTCAACAGCCATCGCATTATATCATCTCCTTCTTTGTGGATCTTACCTGGCAAACTGGCACATCCCTCTCTCTTTCCATTTTTAATATTTTGCTCTAATGACTTCACTTCCTCCAAAGTAATTGATTGCTCTTTTAACTGTTATTACTCCTGGTTCTTCTCTCATGTCATCACTGCCTTCAGTCCATCCAGGATTGTAGATATCAAGGAAGTATTACCTCCACTTGTTTGTAATCTTACACTTCTGTTATCAGTACTCCATCCCTACTTCTTACTGAATGAGTGTGAGAATTCTTCCCTTTTGTCATTTCTTGCCATATATGCGTTTTTTTTTGTTTTGTTTTTTTTTTTGTCGTCGTCGTCGTCGTCTCATATTCCATCTATGGTTGTTCTATTCATTGTACGTCTATTATCTCCTTTTTATCTCTTCCTTTCATTTCTGTATGTTACATATTCCTTTATTGTCCTCGGCTTTTTCCTCTTTTTCTAAGGCAGATACTTTTTTATGATCTTTTTCACTTTATCAGTCCACCATACAATATTCCTTTCTTTATACCTTTCCTTTCAACTCCTGTTATTTCCTTGTCACACAGAACCACCCTGTTCCTGGAATTTATTCACTCCTCACGATTCAGTTAATTCGCCCTTCATTTTGCAGGGCCGGTATAATGCTTCTTTAACTTGCCACAAAGCCCCCCTCCGCCTAAGGTCCTCCATGGACCCCTAAACCCCTAGTGACTCTCTCTCGCAAACATTCTCATTTCCTACAGTCCGAATCCAGTGATTCTTGTCGGATTCTTTCCGCATTCAATATTATTATGTCGCTACAGTGGCACAATCGGTAGAACGACAGAGTCGCATTGCATAGGGCCTGGGTTCGATCCCCCTACTTGATCCTAGGTAGAAATTATCAAGAGTAGTTCCCCTCACCTGTGAGGTGTGAACTTTTTAAAATAAAAAAAAATTGCCATCATCAAGTGTAAGTCTGTCATTGATTTATCCACGTAATCCACAATTACACTGCCTATTTATATAAGTGAACCTCTGATGCTCGAAAAATACAATTTTCTTTTATGAACTCCCTGGAAAGGCGCCTACACCTACATTTTACTTACTCTTTTCACCTCTAAATTGTCCTCCACGACAATTGTATTTGTGGTATATACGAGAAGATTACTTTTTTCTTTATCCATTGATTTACCTGGCCATTATCTTATTAATTATCGCACTATAGCGTTTACTTAACTTTTATCTATACTTAATTCCCATTTCCTGGATCATTAGAACTCATTCCCTCCTCTCCTTATTACCAGTATTGCATTCGGCTTTAGCTGCACGATATCATTCAAAATTTATGCTGAGCTGAAAATATAAAACAGACCCCATGAACTATGAAAAGTTTTATGTGGCAACGCTCGACATATCCAAGGCTTTTGGCAGGTTATGGCATGCCCCGCTTCTCCCCAATCTCATTTCCTTGGGTTTCCTGCTTCATTCTCAATCTTATCTAATTTTCTCAAAAAATTTATCTCGCAACTTGCTTTTTTCTATTGTGGTACTCTCCAGGGTTTTGCTTTATCTCTTACTAAATTCCTACTTTTCATTAATGACCTCATCAGCTGTTCTTGCAACTTTATTCTTTTTGCCGTTGAATTAAATCATCATTCTTCCACTCATTTCAAATCTGATCCCCCTTTTGCAACTTAAATTCCTTCTCGCCTTCAACTTTCCAAATCGGTTCTGATATGTCGGGTTAGGATTTCCTGAGGGTGAAGCCTCAACCTAGTGAACATCAACTCTTTAAACACTCATTTTTATAATTACTCTCAAACACCTCCGAAATTTCCTCTTTCAACGGCTCTGCCATCTCACCTGTTTAAATCATAAATATTCTTGCACTCAATATACACAATAAAATTTTCTTGGAAGACGGCTTCAAAGAGCCGAGTGTTCTGATGGAACCGAGAAAAAAAAATTCTTCCACACAGTTACTTCCAACTGTGTAAGTCTTATTCCCCTTCCTTGTATGTAGTACCGTTCACACATCTGAGGTGATTCCAGTTCCACCCATCACCTGGATAAGGTGAGTCTAAAGCCAAGAGACTTCTAAACTTTCCCCCTATTATCTTACTTTCTTAATTAAACCTTTATCTGTTAATGTAGGTACAACAATGGTAGAGGTAGTTGACCTCTAGTATTCCACCGCCACTACTTTCCCTAATAGCAAAAAGGGTTCCGTGTCTTATAAATTTTGTGCGGAGATCGGCTACTCTAGGCTTGCTTGTTGTGGTACTTCCTTTCCAACCCCATCTGTTCCGGGCAATTCTTTGTCATCTGTTTTTCATTAAAAATGCCCCCAGAATTATTCCTTTCTTTATATTAATTGTTTTCTGGACTAGATTTTATTTCAGGTATTTGTATGTAGATTAGATCGTTGTTCTCATTTAATATTTTTTTGGCGTATTTTAAAGAAATGTGTTTAGGATCTTTCTTAAATAATAGTTTTTAGAATCAGAAAAAATATTATCATACATGGCAATTTAATAACTGTCGACATTGACAGTTTACATGTTTTGATATGGGTGAATGATCATTAGATTTTTCAAACAGAACTTTAGATATTATTGCTATCTTCTTGCCAAAATTATATTACTCTGTTTATAAATGTATGTATCTGTAAAGTCTTTGTAATAATTAGAAAAAGAATTTAAATGATTCAGTTGTTTTGTCATTTCTTTTAATCTCGAAAATAATTGTGCACGTTATTATTATCACCATATATAAACTTAGAATGGCGTCGAGTATTTTCGAAATGAATGTTTTATCTATATATTTTTATGTTGGAATATTTAATAGATAATGTCCATAGTAATTTTTTTATATTCAAAATTTAGTTAGGTAAAGTATAAGAATTTTGAATTCATAAATTTGGTTTCTCGCTCGATAGTTGCAAATTTAGAAAATTCTTTCTATATGTATTGGTTTTAAACAATGTTAAATTATTATACTTTGTTATCTTAAAAGAATCTGTCAACAGTAATTGAATAGGAAAAAGAAATATAATTAAAAGTAGGATATTATTATTATTATTATTATTATTATTATTATATTATTATATTATTATTATTATTATTTTAATTATTATTATTATTATTATTATATATTATTTATTATTATTGTTATATGCAGATGATTTGGTTTTGTGTTGTGATTCTGAAGAGAGTTTGAGAGATTGGTAGAGAGAGATTTTGGCAGTGTGTGTAAGTAAACGTAAGATAAAGAGTAAGGTTATGGTTGTGAGTGAGGACAGTTACTCGTGTGAAGTTATGTTAGATGGTGAGCAGTTGGGAACAAGTATCTGAGTTTAAAATATTAGGATATATGTGATAAGGGAAAAGGGAGATTGCAGAATGTAGTAGGAAAAGTTGTGATTTGAAAATGGCTAAGGGAAGTGGCTGGGCGCAATTAATCGTTTGATGGTGGATGTGTGGGAAAGGACTAAGTCTTGAAAGGTGCTCGCTAGGGTCTACATGAGGTATGTGTTTACCTGTAGTTATGTATAGAGTATATGAGCTATGGTCTGGATAAAAAGGTATATATAAAAGTTCAATGTGTTCAGTTGGACAATCTAAGGGCGTGTTAGGTGTGATAAAATGAGTAAAATGAGGAATGAACGTATTAGCAGAGTTATGTGGTGTAAAGAAAGGGGGTAAATGAGAGAATAAATGAAATACATTGGAGATGGTTTGTTGCATGTGGAAGGATGGTATGATAGCGGTTGGTTAAGCGATTTGTAATAGGGTGAGAGCTGGGAGACCAAAAAAAAAGCTGGATTGAGTCAGTAAAGGAATGCCTGGGGGGAGGTAGAAATGTGAGTTTGGCAGAGGCTTGAAGAACAGGTGCATAATAGGAATGAATGGCGGGGTTTGTGAGGGGTATGGTTGGTGGCCCACTGGGCCATAGGGATGACCCACACAACGAGAATACCACAGAAGGGTCCATCACAGTGATAGAAGGCTCTAGGGTGGATTTTCTGATTGCGATTTCTGAGTTCTCACTAATAGGTATTAAGGGGGCGGTAAGGCTGGGCCTTCGTTTTCAACTTTGTCGTTCATTATTCTTCTACATACTTTTTATTTCCGGCTTCATGTCACTTACACTTACGCCAGTCTCTGGGAAAGAAGGATGGATGATAACTAATCATTTTATATACATATATATATAATATATATATATATTATATTTATATTATTATATATTATATATATATATATATATATACTATCATAATATATTAATATATATATATATATATAATATATATATATAATAATGGAACTAAGTCTTGAGTGCGTTAGCGTTCTGCATGAATGTATGTTGTTACCGGTAGTTAAATGTGTAGTAGCAAATTTATGATGTGGAAGAAGAGGTATAGATCTAAGGGCAATCTGTTTCAAATTGATAATCTTACAGTTGTGAGAAGTGATTGATAAATGAGATGAAGTTTTACAAGCAAATGCAACCATTAAATAAAGTTTAAATGAGAGAGAGATTTTATTGAGATGGTTTGTTCAATAAAGTTTGTGGGTGAATAGCTGGGGAATCGATCGTGGTGCGAGGGCCAAAGAAAAAGTTAGATTGAGTCGTATAAAATGAATGTCTGAAGGAAAGGAAATGTGAATTTAGCCACAGTGAAAGGATTGGCGTAGTTTGGTCCTGGCCCAGGGGATGAATGAACCCTGACATTTACGAGATACCACAGGAAGTAGGAGTCTGACGTGGTGTTGTGAAGCTTCTAGGGTGAGATTTGATTTCACTTAATTAAGGCATAAGGGGAGGTTTACTTTTCGGACTTGGGTTCATGTTTCTATATATAACTACTTTACTGTGTCCCGGTACATGTTGCGTACTCACCTCAATCTGTGACGCATCCTGGGAAGAATAAAGTTTTCCATACCACTTAATATTATAATTATATATATTTTTAAGACAACAGCAGGAAACAGGAAATAAAAGAAGATAAAAGAAGAAACCAGAGAGAAAAGAATAGAGATTGAAGTGTTGAACAGAAGAAAATAATTTAAAACAAGGTATAAAATATATATATATGTATATATATAAATTTATATATTATATTATTATATATATATATATATTATATATATATATATATATATATATATATATACTATATATATATATATAATATATATATATATATATATATATATATATATATATATATATATATATATATGTTATATATATATATATATTATATATATATATATATATATATATATATATATATATATATAATATATATATATATATATACTATATATTTATATTTATATTTATATAATATATATATAATACACAAAATTATATATGAATGTATGTCGTTTTGAAACATTGATTATTTTATTATATTATTATTCTCTCCCCTCGTCCGAGTCTGGGAGAACCTTGTTGGGGTCGGGGCTCAGATACCTTTTTCTAATTGAATAATTGAATAATCCACAACTTATGTTAGTGCTTTATTTATTTTGGTTTTCCCCTAATTTTTTAGTTTAGTAATATCTCCTACATTCCCTTATGTGTTCTATAGTATATTATTATGAAGCCAAAGCGGGCGGCTGGCGCACAGGGGATGTCGTATGCCCATTACCCTTCCTGCCTGCTGCTGCGCCTGGGGCCATCCGCTACAGATTTCTTCATCTCTTTGCGTCGGGGCTTCCTCTGACCGGCAGTCATGTTGGGCGGAGGATGCTCGTGGCGCCAAACTTTGGAATGTCAAACCCGTCCTTGGCCAGTGATCTTCATCTAGTAGGAGTCGCCTCCTCCTGGAGGTGGTCCTGGCTCGATTGCGTCTGGGTTCATACATCTTACCCATGGATTTCTTTATGGCCGCAAGAGGGATCACCTACAGCCCGTTTTCTCCTCCACGTTGTCCTCTCGCAGTTCTTTATTTTTCCAAATTCCCCTTTTTTTTTCTTTTTTTTTTGGGAATTGCGTTCATTCAACCCTTCGAAGCAAGTTCTTTTCTGACGTTCTGACCTATCACTCTTCAGCATCGCCTTCAGCACATCTTACCCGAATCATCTCATTTTCGTATAGTGATATCGCATTTTTTGCCTTCCTATTTCTAACTGAACATCTTATATAAGATAACCATCTCCGCCCTTGTTCCTCTTTCGTTCCGTTAGGGGGTTCCCCTGTCGTTAGTTTCCTAACACGGTATAGCTGCATTCTGTGTGCTGTGGAGATCCCTGTACATCCACTCAAAAAAAGGAAAAAAAATATTATCATTATTATTTTGTTAATATTATCATTTTATTTTGTTAATTTATCAATTTTTTTCTTATTGTTGTTGATTTTCTTATTGCTGTCTTTATTTAGTATTTATGCTTCCCTTTCTTATTTCCCCTTCCTTTCCCTAGTTTGTCTCCCTTCTCCATTTTTTATGTACGTACTTCCCTACGTATTCCTGATCTCTATTATGAGAGTCTTCCCTGTTTCCTCCTGAATCTTGGAAGCTATCAAGCTGTTGGCTCTGTGCGTATCTTGTACCCATTTTGCCAACTTGTTGGTGAGGCTACAGGTCAAAAACCGGTAGTTTTCGTCTTTTGTATGGGACCCGACCCTTGGCTAACCACTGAGGAGGCTGTCCCACACTTGGGTGTTAAATCTTGGGCTTCGCGTCTTATCCGTGTGGTGCATGGCTATTATATTATCATCGTGGGACTGGACGCGGAGTTCCGGGGGGCTTTTCAGAGTCCACAAATATGGCTCTCCCCACCATGTGGGGTTTCTAGGAGGTTGGTATTATGATCTTTGCGTGTCGTGGGAGCGGTTTCCAATTGAATCCGATATAAGATATTTATATTTATTTGTTTTATTTATTTTGAAGTAGATGTACAAAAAAGGAAACATAATTATTTGATGAAAAAAAATTGCATGAAATGGGAAGTGGTAAGACAAAATTGCCCTCCGTCACGAATTCGTGTTTGGGACTACTACTCGACCAGCAGAGGCTGTTATAGCTTCTAGTCACACACCGACATATCGGGTTTCAGGCCTGCCTTCGCAGAGTTCTTGCGCCGGCCTGGTCTCCCACTTCAAAGTCAATACAAGAATCAAGCTACCTAGTCCGTGCTCTCAGATCTTAATCCGGCGGTCTCAGGTCTTTCTTCAAATCCACTATATTTTTATTTGGTTCGACTACTTTGCGACCACTGACTGCTGTAAGCCATCTAACCTCATTGATACACTGGAGGCAGTTCTATCAACTATAAGGTTGAGGAATGGATCCATTCTGGTTCGTGCTGCTTCCAGAACACAAAACCAAATTTTAACTTTCCTGTCGTAGTGTCGTCCCTGGGTGTGGTACCCATTATCTCCAAAACGGACGATATCCGTAACACCCAAAGGTACGATATATGCTACAGAGTTCTGTGCAGACGCAACGTAGGATATACTGGCTCACTTACAGAGACGACATATGCCAGATACCGTCCAGAGGTTCCATCCTCACAAGGATAACAATTCTACGCAGAACTCTGCTACAATCTTACCTATTTGCCGTTCGCTGGGGTTTTAACTTCTGTCTTTACTTTCCTCGACCTACTTCAGCAATCGGTCCTGCGCTACAGATTCACCAACTCCCACGTACGGTGGGTTTGTCAACCACCGTCTGGATGCTACGAGATACAATCATTGACGAAAGCTGAAGTTCACCCAACTATGCTAAGAGATTCTTTTGTGTTCCATAAAGAGGTCCACAAAGATTAGACTCCTGTTTTCATCGACGGTTCGAAGATGGATGGGGGGAGTGGGGGCATCGGCTGTCTTTCCTGTTCTCACCATTTCCCACTTCCTGCCTCCTTACTCGTCCAATTTTTCAGCCGAGCTAATGGCGTTGGCTATGACGCTGGGCAGAATTAGTACCATCCCTGCTGACGAAAGTTATACCATCTTTTCGGATTCTAGAAGCACTCTCCTGGCATTGCTCAATCGGTCAGCGAGAAATACCTCTTGGACTATCCATTTGCTCGTTACATATGAAGAAGAAAAGAAAAAAATTCTTCTGGGTATCTTCCCATTTGGGTGATTTGGGGAATGAATATGCATATGTTGGCGCCAAGCGTGCTGCAACCAACAGTATAGCAACAAATGGTCAATACCTTCCAGCTGACTTTCGATTAGGGAAAATCTCTGCAGCGAACTTTTATTCGAACATTCGACAGGGTTTCTTCTCATGCTAGAAGGCATGTTGGGAAGAGGATGCTCGTGGTTTCAAGCTACGAAACCTAAATCTTCTTATAGAAACCTGGCCTTCTTCCTGTTCTGGCCCGCTGCGTATCGGACACATGCATATCACATGACGATAGAGGACCCTCCTCTCCCGTCCTTCCCATTTTGCTGTTTGTTTCATCCTCTTACGATCGCTAATATATTTGTGAGTTGCAATGTCATCTCTGTGCCCTTAGATGGAATTTTTTCCTTTATATATTTACCATTCCTCTCCAGAATCGCCTTGCTCACATATTATCGAAATCTCCTCATTTTAGTAGCGATAGTATTTTTTTCCTTTTCTCCAATCACTGAACATAGTCTATAAGATTAAAACTTTCAGACCATTTATATATCGTTACATTTAGGGACTTCCCTTGTTGTTCGTGCAATAACACGGTATAGCCTCCTTCTTGTGTGTTGTAGTGTCCCTTTACACCTACTTAAAAAGGAAAAAAATTATTATTATTAAACTAAAAGTATCAAGCAATTTTTTTGTGCTAGATTTATTTTTTTATCTTGAATTTCTTTTGATATTCAAAGTAACCGTTGGCATTTGGAATAGAAATTACCTACCTGCACAAGATATTAAAGGGAAAAATTGTTTTTTGACAGATTATTAGGTTTAACGATTACATCGAAGTTACACAAGCTCACGAGTACGACAGGAGGGCAGATAAGCCTTGGACGCGTCTGACTCCGCGGGACAAGGCGCAAATACGCAAAGAATTAAATGACTTCAAAAGTATGGAAATGGAGGTTCATGAAGACTCGAGGCATCTCACCAGGTACATTTTTCTTGCTCTAATTAGTATATAGTGTTTTAATTTTCCGCAATTGTGTGTGAACTATCGATTCAGAAAATTGTTAATAATTTATTTATATCCGAAGTATATTCCAAAGACGATTGCTGACCTATTGTAGAAATATTTTTGCCGACTTTGCATTTATGGCTAACGTCGAATTACGCGTTCATATTTTTCTTAAAAATCTGGCAATTAAATTAGAAAATGTTTTATATAAGCTTCAAGCTCAAGAAAAGCTAATCTTTATCTCATTTAAAGTAAGATTGTTACAAGAGCTTAAGAACTTAGAATGGGAGAGAAATGTAGTAATATATTTAAAATTGTTATTGTCTTATTGTCGTTAATTACTTTGAATGTTGCCTAATATTTTTTTTTATTGTATTTCTCTTCAGATTCCACCGACCTTGATCGAGGAATGAAATGCAAACGCTTACGTTTGGAGAAAATGGTTCGAGTCTTGTTTCTCGAATAGATAATAACGACAATGACAAGCCCGCTTTTCGAATGGAGAAGAAATTGCGATGGATAGTTTTCTGTCAGCAAGACATTTTTTTTATTCATACTTTTGTAAAATTTTTCAACTTTTAAACTCAAAATTGTTTTATAGTTAAGAAATTTTAGAGAATTGGCGTAATATTTATTTTTTAATCTTTTTTATTAGATTTTGTGTGCAACCATTTGAGAAATTTTTTATTATTAATATGTTGGTGCTACTGAAAAAAAAGAAAGATTTGAATTAGGTTCACAAAAGGTCTTGAGTACCTATATATGATGTTATAGGAAAATAATGGAAAACTATTTTACCGGCAATTTGACCCTTAATTATATACAGCCTATCCCTACACCCTCCCCCCCCCATCCTTAAAGACACACTCGCACGCATTCCAGATTTAGAAAAAAAATGAGTTTTTAGGAGAATGTGTGCATTAAAAATCATCGAAAAGTGAGTTTGTAAGATTCCTGACTGGCCACACACACACATTCATACACACAACCACACCCCACACACATTTTTGCTGTGATAAATGTTTTTGGAACACGCGCTTATTATGGAATTATATATATATATATTATATAATATATATTATATATATATAGTTATATATAATATATATTATATAATATATATAATATTATATAATATATTATATATATATATATATATCATATAATAATATAATATTTACATTGTCTTCATAAGAAACATAACACGTCACGAGATAGCTTGAAGAGAACCAATAGTCGAAGGAATGAACTATATTTCCTTCAATATTGTTATTACTGTTATTGTTTGTTGTTAATTTTGAGGCGTCGAACCCTCCCCCTCTTATCGGTTATTTCGCTCGCAAATCGACAACCGAAGTCATTTCGGATGAAAAAGGTAGACAAAAAAAAAAAAAAAATACCGAATTTAATTTTCAGATCAATAGTTTCTTTTTTTCTTCTTTTTCTGTTTTCTTTCTTTTCTATTTTAGATGAATAGTGTATAATACATTTCTCTTACGCTATTATTATAATAATATATATATATAATATATATATATATTATATATATATATATATATATATATATTATATATATTATATATTATATATATATATATATATATATATATATATATAAAATGTGTATAGTTAAAATATTCCTGTAATGTATCTACATTATTATTATATATATTATATATATATATTATATATATATATATATTATATATATATATATATATATATATATATATATATATATATATATATATATATATATATATATATATAATATAATTTAAATTTATTTATTTTAAATAAGCATAAAAGTAAGATAAAAAATATGATGTATAACTAATGAATATATTATTATTTTAATATTCTTGTTTGAAGAAAAAGTGTTGTCACTTTATATAATAAATATGGATTGAGATAAATAAATGACTATATCTATGCACTAATGATATTATTTATTTTATTATAATTATTATTGTAATTATTTTTTTAATTATTATTATTGGATTTCATGGTATCCCTTACACGATTGTCCCGTAAGGCCCCGCCCTCTTAACATCAAACGAATCCTAATTCATCAGAATCGATCAAAAAAACTGACTGACCAAGATTCGTGAAAGCTACACCCGTAAATTATAATCGGCATATCGTTTACACAAGTGGAATTTGAATCAATCCGGTTCAGTTCAGACATTGTATAGAAATAGATCTTCACTATGTTCAGATTCATTAGGATTCGAATGGTGTGTAATGGGGCCTAAGTGGATTTGCCAGATTGTATTTGAGTGGTGGTTGTTGTTGTGGTTCAAACCAGTGGCGAGTTGAGTTGGGCGGACCGACCTTGGTGAGTTACTCGAATGCTTTTGTTTCGCATCTTCCAAAACAATAGGATGAATTGGTGTTGGATAAGAAATAATAATTAAATAATTCATTAATTATGAAACCAACTACTTAAGAGTCTTGTTCGATAAGAATCTGGCTGGAACCAGGCAATTATTATTATTTTATTATTATTATTATTATTATCATTTTTATTATTTTTATTATTATTATTTTTATTACTACTACTAGAATTATATTTAAAGTTACGTATTTTTCTGGACTCTTTAGTTTTATTAGATCTATTGATTGATATATGTATATTTTTTTATATGTAGTAAATTTTAAAGAATTTAAACCACTTCATGATCTCAGCATATGTAAAAGTCCTTTTAAAATGAAGGTATTTTAGTCTGAGTTGTTGTTGTTATTATTATTTTTATTTTATTAATTAGATCTGGGGTTTAAAAATTGGTCGAGAAATTGCAGGCAGCTTCAGTGGTCGTTAGAAAGGGGCTATAAAACATGATAGATGATTTGTAAGGCAAAATCTTGGTGTGGGTGATCTGTTAAAGTCTTTCAAGATTTTTATTAGAGCATGAAATTTATTAACGGTAGTAGAGTTAGAGAGAGAGAGGAGAGAGAGAGGAGTAGAGACGAGAGAGAGAGAGAGAGAGAGAGAGGAGAGAGGACGAGAGGAGAGAGAGAGAGAGAGAAGAGAGAGAGACGAGAGAGAGAGAGAGACGAGAGAGAGAAGAGACAGAGAGGAGAGAGAGAAGAGAGAGAGAGAGAGAGCAGAGAGAAGAGAGAGAGAGAGAGAGAGGAAGAAGAGAGACGAGAGAGAGAGAGAGACGAGAGACGAGAGAGAGAGAGAGAGAGAGAGAAGAAGAGTAGAGAGAGTAGAGAGAGAGGAGAGAGAAAAAATCATATATTTAGATAACAATGACAACGCCTTATGTATATATGAAGAGTAATTTTATAAGGAAAAACAATCAATAACGTAAAATAATGATATATATATATACTAGTATAATAATATATATATAGTATATATATGATATATAGTATATATAAGTATATATATATATATATTACTATAGTATATAATATATATATATTAAAAGTAAAAATCATATAAATACATAAAAATCTATTAAAATGAATTTTAAAAATTAATTATTGGGACTAGTGGGTACTTCTAAGAATAATCGTTGGGACTAGTGGGTACTTCCCATCATTTTTATGAATTCTCATACTCTCAACGTAACAGATTTGAGACAATTTAAAAACATTTTTTAAAAAAATACTTTTAAAATCCATTTATTTTAATATCTTCTAATATATATATAATATATACTATATGATATATATTATATATCAATATTAATATACTATATATATATAATATATATATATAATCATATATATATATATAGTACTATATATATATATATATATATATATATATATATATTACATAAATATATATATTATATATGCTGGAAATCTGGTCTTCATGATAAATAATAATAGTGCTCAGAACATAATCAGAAATTCCTGTTAAAATCACTGCGTTTTATTAAATCAACAAACTTTATACAAATATCGACGCTGTTCGGGAAACTACATTTTAAACATCATAAGGAAATAATTCCACTAGTGAACTATAGGACGAGACTGACGGAAATTACTGTAATGTATGTTATACATTGTAATGAGTACTACCTTGAGCAGCAATTTGGGGAAACGGGCTCAATCGAAATAACAAATCACAATGTTTGGTAAGACTGTTTAATTAACCAATAAACAAATAACTGAAAAGGACCACTGCCAATGTTAAATGTGAAGGTTTTAAGATTTGAAATTGCAAAGTGGATCCAAAAAAATTTCAAATTTCGTTGTTGTTTGGTTTGTTGTTATTAAATGGAAAACGCATTGGAATCTGTATGATCTTTGTGGCTATGATTTCTTTAATGCTGGAAATGGTTGAGAGATGCAATAATAATTAACATTTCCTAGCCGAACGATCTCTATGCTGCTCTTGTGCTATAATGACAAAAATGTTGGCAAGACACTGCGTCAACTCTTAGTCAAAGTAGAGGAACAATGAGGCAGTTCGGCTAGGACAGGCAATTATTTTACATCTCCCAACCCTCCAGTATTAAAGTCACTACCAGAAGAGATTATCATTAATAAATTTCAATGCGTTGTTTCATAAGTAACAGCAAACCCAATTCAACGAAAATTTGAAAATTATTTGCGATCCATCTGCAATTTCTCAATACTTAAAAACCTTCAGCTTAACATTGACAAGTGGTCCTTCTTCAGCATTTAAATAGTGTTTTAGTTGTTTCCAACAGAGTGTAGCAAGTTGCAACAGTGTGTAGGTAGTAGTCAGCTATTGTTAACATTGAGTCATTTTCGCACTCAATTTGTGACAACTATACTAGACAAATGTACTATTTTACATACAACGATTTTGCCAGTGCTGTCTCGCCATAGTGCCAGCTGACAGGTAATTTTTTTTTACCTGGAAGTGTGACGGGAAAAATGTAGTTTCGCGCGAAAACGTCGATTTAGATAATAAATTTTTTTGATTTAAATAGAAGCAGGTGATTTAACAATTTTATTATGGTTTCGAGGGCACCGTGTTTTGATATATATATATATACTAATATATATATATATAATATATATATATATATTATATATATATATATATATATATAATATATATTATATATAGTATATATATATATATTAGTATATAATATATATATATATATATATATTATAGTATATATAGTATATATGATATTATGTAGTATTGTGTGTGTGTGTGGTGTGTTTTGCGTTAGTAAATAAATTGTAAACTACGTAAATCTGTTTAAAGGTTATTATTATAAGTTCATGGCAGGTATTTTTGGTAAACGTGATTAAATTTAGAAGACGCCCTTAGGCTTAAAATCGAATAGAAACTTTGACATATAAGTAAACTGTTTGTTTGTGTGGTGTGTAAAACAAGGCCTTCATGTATATTATAATATATATATATATATATATATATATATATATATATACTATATATATATATATATATATATTATATATATTATGATATATATATATAATATATATATATATAATAATTATATAGAATATATAATATATATATATATTAGTGATATATATATATATATATATATATTATGATAGTATAATATATACTATTATACATAATATAGTATATATATATAGATATTATATATATGATATATATATATACTATATGTACTAGTATATATATATATATAATGATGATATAATATAGAATATATATATAGAATATAATATAGTACTATATATATTATATATATGATATATATATATATATAGTTATCTATATATATATATATTATATATATATATATATATATATATATATATATAGTATAATATATCAGGGGCGTATATATAAGGGTAGGAGCCGGGTAGGTATGCTGCACTACCCAATATTATTTTAGGTTTTAATGAATGTGAAGATTAAATTAGTAAAAGTATACTAAATTATTAAAATTCTATATATAAAAGTTAAAAAAGAAGAAGCTATTTTGTCATCATAAATTAAAAGAAAACAACCAGCAGATAAGTAATAGCTTTAAGTAATAACCTGAATTCATTTTAGAGAATTCACGGCTCCGACTACTGCTGATGCCTTAGAAGTAAAAATTCTTCTGCAAACCGGGCGGAACGATAATCGACGTCCGATTATTCTTACATCAACATTATAAGGGAGCGAGGCTACGTCTGTCCTACCTATAAGTCAAGGACATCCAAATATAATGACACCTTTCGTTCTCGTTCGCGTAAACATGGTAGCTGAAAATCGTGGTGGCATTGTGGGGCACAAGTTTGTCTTTTGAAAATTTTATGTAAATCGGAATGTGTCTGAGTTGTTTCTGATAATTGAATATTAATTTTAATATAACTTATTAATTTCCTATTTTTCTATAATCTTGATGAAATAATTAAAAGAATGCATTATGAAGTATATGTGTAAACGATTTTATATTAAAGAAAAAACGCTTAAAAAACATTAAATATAAAAATAGACAGCTCTATTTTAAAAAATGATAGGCCTAAGAAATTACTCAATTGGAATGTGCATTTTAAAAATTTAGCATTTTGGTTTAAAATTAATAATGGGTCAACAAGCTTTTCATACAAATCAATAAGTAGGTACGTATTATAATTATTAAATATGTTTTCGATGTTTTGTTGTAGCTCTCTCTCTCTCTCTGCTCGTCCTTCTCTCGTCTCTCTC